>MDKH01101061.1:0-67215 GCA_005239495.1 Nicotiana undulata | reverse complement strand
GCTAACTCGATCAAATACAGTATCGAGTGCCATTCGTGCCTCCCCTAGTTTGGGGGCGTGACACTGAGAGTTGAGTGTCGACTTGTTGAGGGTTGAGTGATAGTGCTTGTGAAGTTTCATATATTTAACTTTGTTGCTGCATTTAGCTGATATTTGTCTTGCTGGAATTGGTAATTATACAAATGATCTTTTACTCGTGTTTACTCTTAGTTGTGAAAAATTATTAACTGAATTGTTCTTTATAGCTCGTCACTACTACTCAATTCCTTATTTATTGTTGTTACTTGCTAAGTCGGTTGTACTCATACTACACCTTGCACTACATGTGCAGATCCAGGTGTCTGAGCACGGAGACTGTTAAGTCCAAGCCTGTTTGAGTTTCGGAGACTGCAAGGTAGCTGCCAGTGTCCGCATGACCTTATTTCTCCTTCTACATTTCTTTTAAATTTTTAATGATATTTAGACATTGGTTGTAGTAGTTTAAATACTTAGACGCTCATGACTTGGTGACACCCTGATGTCTGGGGCTCGTTTTCCGCACTTTATTTCAAATTCGAGTTTAACCTTGATTTTATGAAATATTCCTGATATGGAAAGCTTTAATTTACTTTTACATTTAATTTAGAAGTATTTTTGCGAAGGTCGGCTTGCCTAGTACCACCGATAGGTGCCATCACGACATGTAGGTTTAGGGTCGTGACAAAGTCGATCCATAAAAAATTTCAAATTTTCAATTTTTAACTAAAATAAATACCTCGAATCAGGGACCTCCGAATTTGACTCCGGGCATACACCCAGGTACCAAATTACAATATGAATCCACAGGGAACGCCAAAACACGGATTCGGGTCTGTTTGCTCAAAACGTTGACCAAGGTTAACTTAAATGAATTTTTAAGGCAAAATTCTTATTTTACTTTCAATGAAGGGGATGGAGAGGGGATCGTGCAACCCCATAACGACGCACTGGTTATATTTGTACTTATGGATAAGACTCAAGTTAAATTTGTTTTGATTGATCTAGGTAGCTCGTCCAACATCATTCGATCGAGGGTCGTAGAACAGCTCGGCCTGCAGGATCAAGGTGTGTCCGCGGCCCGAGTACTTAACGGCTTCAACTTGGCATGCAAGACCACCAAAGGCAAAATAACTCCGTCCGTGAATGTGGACGGAACCATCCAAAAGAAGAATTTCCATGTTATCAAGGGAGACATGAGGTATAACGCGTTGTCCGGGAGGCCATGGATCCACAACATGAGGGCAGTACCCTCGACCCTTCACCACGTTCTGAAGTTCCCGACACTATATGAGTTAAAACGGTCTACGTGGATCAACCCGTCACCAAGGAAATGTTTGCAGTCGACGAAGTGATACAAATATCGGAACCCTCATCAACAAAAGGATCATATGAGAAGGAAAAACATGAGGCCAAATAGCAACCACAGATGCCGGCCTCGACCCGATCAGAAAAGTAGGGGACTGACGAGGATGATGATTATGGGGTACCTCGATCTTTCAAAGTCCCCGATGATTTTGATGCCACCAAGTGGACGGTCGAAGAGCTGGAACAAATCACATTAACTGAACATCAGCCCGAACGAAATATATACCTAGGCACAGGGATAGCCCCCTAGCTTAGGGGAAAACTTTTTCAATTCCTTAAAACTAACATGAATTGCTTTGCTTGGTCCCATCTCGATATAACAGGGATTCCACCAGAAATCACCACTCATAAACTAAGCCTGAATCTGAAGTTCCATCCGGTGAAGCAAAAAAGAAGACCCCAGTCCGAGGTCAAACATACTTTCATCAAAGAAGAGGTAACCAGATTTATTAAACTAGGATCTATTCGGGAAGTAAAATATCCCGAATGGTTAGAGAACGTAGTGGTAGTCCCTAAGATGGGAAATAAACTTAGAATGTGTGTAGATTACAAAGACCTCAATAAAAGCATGTCCCTAGGATTCTCTTCCTTTGCCTAATATCGAGCGCATGATCGATGCCACGGCCGACCACGAGATTCTTAGTTTTCTCGATGCCTATTCCGGATACAACCAAATACACATGAATCCGGAAGATTAGGAAAAGACCTCATTTATCACTAAGTATGGCACCTACTGCCATAATGTAATGCCATTCGGACTAAAAATGCTAGTGCAACTTATCAACGCCTAGTAAACCGGATGTTACAAGAACAAATAGGAACATAAATGGAGGTTTATATTGATTACGTGTTAGTTAAGTCCCTGCGAGCAGAGGACCATTTGAAGCATTTGCAAGAAACTTTCGGTATACTGAAGAGATACAACATGAAGCTCAACCCAGAAAAATGTGCATTCGGGTCGGCTCAGGCAAATTTCTCGGCTTCATGGTATCCTATCGAGGAATCGAGATCAACCCCAATAAAATCCAAGCTATCAAGGACATCAAGGTAGTAGACAATGTAAAGGTCGTGCAGAGGTTAACGGGGCGCATAGCCGCCCTGGGCGATTCATTTCCAGATCCTCATATAAGAGTCACCGATCCTTCTTGTTACTAAAGAAGAAGAATAACTTTACGTGGACTCTGGAATGCCAACAGGCCTTGGAGGATCTAAAACGGTACTTATCAAGCCCGGCGCTGCTTCACACGCCAAAAACGGATGAGCAACTTTACTTGTATTTAGCATTGTCGGAGATAGTGGTAAGTGGAGTCTTGGTCCAAGAAGAAGCAGGTACGCAATTCCCTATCTACTATGTTAGTCGGACCTTAGGAGAGGCTGAAACCAGGTATCCCCATCTAGAAACATTGGTGCTCACTTTGATAAGCGCCTCTAGGAAACTAAATCCATACTTTTAATGCCATTCCATATGTGTTGTAACAACATATCCACTTCGAAATATTTTTTATAAACCCAAACATTTCTGGTCGGTTGGCCAAATGGGTTGTAGAAATAAGCGGGTATGATATTGAATATCGACCCCGAACAACCATCAAGTCTCAAATCTTGGCAGACTTCGTGGCTGACTTCACACCGGCCCTCATACCCGAGGTTCAAAGATAACTGCTAGTAAATTTGGGTACATCCTCGGGAATTCGGACCCTCTTTACGGACGGTGCTTCGAACACAAAGGGTTCTGGACTCGGCATCGTGCTGAAACCACCCAGAGGTAACGTAGTTAGACAATCTATCATAACTATAAAATTGACTAACAGTGAGGCCAAATATGAGGGCATGATTGCAGGTCTCGAATTTGCCAAAGGCTTGGTAGCGGAGGTGATCGAGGCCAAATATGACTCCCTCCTCGTGGTGAACCAGGTTAACAGAACATTTGAAGTTCGAGAAGAACGAATACATAGATACTTCGATAAGCTATAGGTAAATCTACACCGACTCAAGGAATGGACCTTGCAACATGTACCTCAAGATCAGAGTAGTGAGGCAGATGCCCTCGCAAATCTAGGGTCATCGGTCGAAGACAACGAACTCAATTCGGGGGCTGTCGTACAACTCATGAGATCAGTTGTCGAATAAGGTCACGCTAAGATAAACTCCACAAGTTTGACCTGGGATTGAAGAAACAAATACATAGAGTATTTAAAGAACGGGAAGCTCCCATCATATCCAAAAGAATCGAGAGCCTTGTACACAAAGGCAGCATGATTCACCGTGTCCGAAGATGGAACATTGTTCAAGAGGATGTTGGATGGTCCATTAGTGATATGTTCAGGGCCAGGAGATACCGAATACGTTCTAAGGGAAATCCACGAAGTCACTTGTGGAAATCATTCCGACGCAGAATCATTGGTCCACAAAGTGATCAGAGCCGGTTACTACTAGATCGACATGGAGAAAGATGCAAAGGAGTTTGTTCGAAAATGCGACAAGTGACAAAATCATGCACCAATGATTTATCAACCCAGGGAATTGCTCCATTTGGTCTTGTCCCCATGGTTGTTCATGAAGTGGGGAATGGACATTGGCCCTCTTCCATCGGCCCGAGGTAAAGCTCAAATTATTTTACTTTTTTTTTGTTCTCTAAGTGGGTTGAAGCATAGGATTTCGAGAAAGTCAGGGAAAAAGAATTCATATACTTTATTTGGGACCATATCATATGTCGATTTGGTACTTCGTATAAGGAAAATCACCCTCAACACCTGAAATCCGAACGAAGGGAAATTGGGTTCAAACTGGGAAAGACCGTACCAGATTCTCGAGGTCACCAGAAAAGAGTCCTACAAGCTCGAAACGATGAACGGGAAACAACTGTCGAGCAATTGGAACATATCACACCTAAAATGATACTACTGCTAAGGTAAGACCCTTTTTCTATTTTTCATTTTTGTTTTAGACTAACACTTGCAGGTAGTCAACAAGAATCGATGGTGAATTTCTCAGTGAATGAAATGAAATCTTTAGGTCTGAAAGCACGTGTAGCACAATTTTTCCCTCAGACCGGTTTTGTCCCAAATGGGTTTTTTGGTGAGGTTTTTAACGAGACAACAATGAATCGTGCTAACTTAGAATCAACCTCGATTATGAATCGGTATCGAAGGTCAATTCAACAATATTCTAGGCTCCTTTGCAATCAACCTCAAATACTGGGGGGCTATGATCGGGTCCAAACCTACACTACTATTGAGTAGCAAGGATGGTCGATGCAGTTTTACCCAACTAGTTCGGGATCGAATTCACATGGAGTTAATTGATTTGGAATTAGGTTTATATCTGAGCTAAGTGCGGGTTTTGTTCCTAATTACACTTCCAAACATTTTGGTTTTGATTATACTTCTAATTATATTCCATTGTGTATAATGATTAAAGTTAAGTACAATATGTTTTATGTTGGTTTTCAAATATTTAAAAGAGACTAGGGTAGTGACTTCCGTCTAGGTGGATATCTAACGGGTAGCAAGAATTTAGGACAAGCTTGGTTTAGTTGAGGTTGTAATATATCTATCACACCCAAGTACTCACTCTATACCTCTCGGTAGTTTGAGTGATTTTGCCCAATTTGGCTTTCTCAAGTCCAAATGGGTATTCATGCAATTCAAGAGACATTAGCTCAAGTCGGGTATTACTATCTCTAGGTTTAACCCTTTAATTGGGGCTATCAATTTCTTGAGTTCACCCAGATTCCTTGTTAACCTAGTTTCCTAGACTTAGTCCCTCTTTTTCAAGTAGATACTAAGTCATAAAGGCATGAATCAGTGTTTGCAACCACTAAATCTACAATTCTAGCAAGAATTAGGTGAAATATCAATAACCCATAAACATTCAAGCCCTAAAATTCAATACCCATACTAGGGTGGGGTCACAACCCTAGCTATAGGTCTAGCTACTCATGAAAATAGTAGAAATCAAAGATGAATAGAAGATAAAATTCATAATACTAGATTAAAAGATAAAAATCTAATGTTGTAAGGTGACTCTTGTACAAAATTGTCCAAAACGGAATCTTCAACCGTCTCACGTTATCAGTTAATACACAACATAACCTAAAAATGACAAAAAGTTCTATTTATACTAAGCTGAAATTTTCAGACAAAAATACCCATGCAGAGGTTATGCGGTCGCGTAATTTTGACTGCGGTCGTGCTCTTGCTTTCGCGGCCGCGTAATTCTTATCGCGGTCCGTGTTTTTCACTTCTGGATCTGGATTGAGCATATTTTCGCGGACCGCATAATTTCCATCGCGGTCGCGTAGGATACTTCCACGGCCGCGTAATTCTGACGTGGACCGCACTTCTTATTTTTGCGTAAAATGAACCTCATCAATCGTGGTCCGAGTAATTCCAACCTTGTCAGCACAATTACTTTCGCAACCGCATATTTCTGGTGCAGACCGCGTTCATCTTTTAGCCCAATAATCCACCTCTCTGAATCTGCCTTTCGCGGACCTCGAAATAATGCTCGCAGCCGCGTTGTAGATTTCGCCGCCGCACAATATTTGTGCAGTCCGCGTTTCTCATCTCTTGGAACAGTCTTGGTTTTTTGTTCAAATTTGACTCCTTTATGAGTTGATTATGCCTCCTTTGGCCCATTTTGAACAATCCCTGCAAGCAAGCATATTACATTAGTTTCCGGGAATAACTTCACGCATTTTTGTCCCTAAACACAAGTAAAAGAGAGCAAATAATAGGTTAAAATCCCTACTCATCAACTCCCCCAAACTTAAGCTTTTGTTTTTCCTCAAGAAAATAAGGTAATTTCCACCTCCGCAAGAAAAAAGAAAAGGATATTTCAGCTGGCCTATAGTGACTCCATCAAGCATCAGATGGAACTAACAATTACCCTCAACACAAATGAATTATCAACAACATCATGTTTTGAACTTTTGAGTACCATAGTTCTGATGTGACACTAGAGCACCAAAAGTTGACTCAATTCATCCAGGCAGCTCGCTCTATCACGTAGGTCATTCTGGATCCCAACTTCTCCTCCTCTACTCTCCATGAGAAAATCTCGCTTTTTTAGAATGTAACACTCAAAACAAGGATTGTGAATAAGTACGCTCATCACTTTCAAAAGAATGCCACACGCCCGGCTCTAAGTACCATAAGCTTGACCCTTATATAAATCACCACTAATGTAAAGCTCACTCAACTTGAAATCATATAGGGCTTTAGTAGGGATGTAATGAAGGTTTTTTTATCAAGGTAGGACTTAACAAACTATAATGGTTTCATCTTTCCTTAAGCACTCCATTTTCTCATTTCGGCTCATACTTTCTCGACTCTTTGAGTCATTTTCTTCTTACTTAGGGGAACTAGAGAGACGTATCATCACTCTTTCTTAATCATGACAATGATTTTTCTCCTTTTCTTATCATTGCGTTCTTTGAATCCCTTCAACCTTCACTTTCTTTTTGACATATATCTTTTTGGCTTTTCTTCCTTTTCTTGGCCTTTCCTTTTCACCAATTATTTTTCTTCTTTGAACCTTTTATCACTATCAAATTCCTCATCTCTCCCCCAAACCTATGCTTTTTCTAATTGTTCATCATGAATGCTAAGGAAAGATTGGGTGCCAAGAGAGGATCATTATAAAACGGATAAAGGCTTGCAATGTGGCTATTGAATGAAAAAGGCTTAGGATCAAAGGGGTTGACTAGGGATACCACATTGGTAGGCTGCGGGAGCTTTCAAAGTTCAAATAGGACCAAGGAGAGCCTACAATCATTTCTCAAGTTGATCTACACTTAGAATTTCGCCTAGACAAACATTCAGGGCAAGTTCTAGACTTATTGGCACGGAACTTAGACTTGCAATTCGATACCTCACCTCTCAAGATGATGGATTGTTAAAGAGAATAGATTCGAGGGCCCACAACAACCCTAGCTAAGATTGAAAATCACAAATGTCTCAAGGAAACCACTCGATGATTGTTTTTGTCAACTCAAGAGTCTAAAGGTCACAACTAGAGCTAATCTTTGCCAATCAACTTATCTCTAACCATGAGGTCGAAGGTAAATGTGTTAGTACCAAGTGAATCCTTCTTGAGACATTTTTATTCATTACTACTACTATATACACCAAAGCAAAGCAAAAAAAATGAACTTGATACCTTAAGAAGGTTGTCACGCCATCCATCGTTGGGAAGATCCACCCGGTTCACACACTATCCACCTTTGGAAAGAACCGGGGAATTAAGAAAACCAAGGCTTATTGTTCACACAAAATGTAAAAAGAAGCTAAAAACTTAAAAAGAAGCTACAAAAGGAAATGAGAAGCTAAGCTATTAAGGAAAAATCCAAAAGAAGTTATGAATTAAAATGAATATGTACAAAAGGGAGTAAAACGACTATATACATCATGGAAATGAATATATACATCGAATGGTAAAATTATATACATACCAAAAGTGAAAATAACGATAAATAAAGAAAAAAAAATAGTATCATAGTTATTACATACCAAATGTCATCACAAATCAAAATGGACCACCCCCTAAATAAAAACAAAATAGGATTGTCCTCAATGCTAATAACAAAATAAGAGCAGGGAAAGGTTAGAGAGTAAAGAGAACTCCCTATATGGTCTATGTCTGCATCGAGTCAGGAACATGAGTGGGGTCCTCAGACTTCATAGGATCATCATCTCCCTCTGTGTCCTCTAACTGGATCTCCACATCCTCTGACTGGGGAACCACGGGGTTGCTGAGCATCTAGATCATCTCATCAGCAATATGTACAGTGGCAGTCGGCTCCTCAGATTGGCCGGTTGCTGCATCTGATGCCTCATGCTCTGCTTCCTGTGCTGATGGGGTTGTCTCCTCCATGAGCAAGTTCAGTGGGCTATCTCTAGCAGAGACCATCTTCTCTACCTCCTTCTTCAGCTTGTCCGCTGACTCTTTTGAGGCTTGCGTTTTCCTTATCTTCTTCACCTGCTTTCCCAGATCCTTGATAACCTTACCATGTGCATCCAAAGTCTCCAGGATCTTCTTCTAGTTGTCCAGGAGCTTCTTCTGGTTTCCCAGAAGCTCCTTCAATGAATCCTCCACCGATGGAGGTATCTGAAGTTGTGTTGGAGCTGCATACTGTGTTGCCACTGCACTGGATAGGACAATCAACTTTGTGGTAGCTGCCTGCATTAGTTGTTGAGACTGGATAGTGTATGTGAAACTCGAAGTGTAGTCTAAGGGTAGGTGGAAGATGAGGGCACAGATAATGGCATTGTGATGGATGGCCCGGATGAAGGAGGAGGCATGGCAGCTGAAGAATCTATTGTTGTGGAAGGCTCTGAACCGATGGCCACTACCCTTGGCTCTTCAGACTGGCCAGTGGAGGTAGTGCCTTTGCCCTTGGCTTTATGGTTGTCCGCCCCTTGGAGGTGATTCCAGGAGAAAGGATTATTTGGCTTCACCACCACATCAAAGTGACTTTTCTATACCCCTTGGTCCTCGAGATACTCAGTGATGAAGTTAGGGTAGGGATAGGATCTTTGTTATTTTCCAACCGCCTTCGAGATGTGGTAGGACATCAGGTTCCCCACATTGATTGGATACCCCGCCATGATGGAAGCTATCAAAATTGCCAGGGTGAGTGGGAGGAAATTATCATGCTGGCAAGGGTCAAGCCGCCTGCACACAAATGTTGACCATCCTTTTGCTTCAAATCTAAGAGTGTTTCTGACTATCGGGACTCCAGCTGTGAGCCATGCCAGTGTTGTCCCCGGAATGGCTAATATCTCCACTAGCCATGGACGAGCTGCTTCATCCAAGGCTAGCTTCCACATCCTCAAAACCAGCATATTTATTCAAAGTATGGTCATCAAATCGGATCTTCAAGTTTCGGACCTTTGTCACAGTGGTACCCTTTTTTATGTGGGCAACATAGGCATAGAACTCCTTGACAAGGTACTCATTGCATCCACCACTTTGCCGGTGAAGTACTTCCACCCTTTTCTCTCCTCAAATTATTTAAGGACATTTGGATTGTGGGGAAGGAGGTCTCTTTTTATGAACTGTCGCTCAAGTGTGAGCGACCGTTGGGGCCTCCATTCCCGGAAATTTGCATAGGTCTTCTCACTCACGAATCTATCCTCCCACACCTTGGGCTTTCTTGACTTGGCCAAACCTCCCACATTAGTATCACCCCATTTCCCGTCATTCGGGACCTCGTCATCATCATTATTATTGATTGGGGAAGCTGTTGAGGCAGGTGTTGTGGCAGGTGGGGAAGATGGATCTGATGCCTCACTACCTCCCTCTGAGCCATCAGACAACCCAGAAGAGGAGGTAGGTGCATTGACTAGGTGGAATGGTTGTGATTGCGCATCCAGTTGAGGTTGTGTAGATTCCCCCTCAGACGTCTACCTGGATGGGAGGTATGCACTTGTTCCCGAAGAGTCCAGGGGGGTCTAACGAGGGTAGACTTTTTTCCTACTACCCTTTGGGCTGCTAAGGGTAAGGTTTTCTTTCCTTTACCCCGGCCTTAGGAGGATTCTGCCCTCCCCTTTGAAGTGTCTCCTCTCCCACGAGAACACACAATTTTCTGCAACACACAAGTAGTGAAAGACAATTAGAATTAGGTTTCAATCATGTGTTAAAGCAGTACAGATGAAATGAAAAACAATGCTTCTCCGAACAGGGCATCGCGGACCGCACAAAAAATGAGTGCGGCCGCGAACTACCCATTGAAGACCACGTAAAAGTGAACGCAGCCATGAAGAGGCCAGGATCAGACTACTGGATCTCTGAACTTGATCAACCGTGAACCGCAAAACAAAATGAGTGTGGCCGCGAAAGACCAATCGGGGACCGTATAAAAATGAACGCGGCCGCGAAGGCAAATGATAGAGTCTCTGAAGTTCAAATGCGTGGACCGCAAAAAGTTGAGCGCGGCCGCGAAATACCAACCATAGACCGCACAAAAGTGACCGCGGTCGCGAATTCTAAACAATCATCAGTGCCTTGAAGTTAGAGTATCGCGGACCGCGTAGTTTTGGACGTGGTCGCATACCCTATCGCGGACAGCGGAAAACTGACCGCAGCCGTGAAATTCAAATTAATTCGACACTGATGAACACTTAAAACTAGGGTTTTCACTAGTTACCCAAGAATTATAGAAATTAAACATGCAAAGATACTAACCCCAGCCCCAATTATGCATACAAACACAACCCATATGTTGTTAAGCAAAATTAAGCATTAATTTGACATTTTGGCATGAATCTAACCCTAACTAAAAGAAAAATTAAAACAAAGAGAAAAGAAAAGAAAAAGATAAAATCAAATCATTGACATGAACATACCAGTTGTAAAATGTGGTAGGAAATCTACACTTGATGAGAATGGGATGAGTTTGAAACCAGGTAGAGATGCACAGTGTTTTAGGTGAGTTTGAGAGGTTAGGGTTCGTAAAGTGTGAAAAGTTTCAAGAACTCCTATTTATACTCAGAACCCAGTGACCCCACGCCTTACCTGAGTGCGGCCGCAAAATTTTATCGCGGTCCACACTCTTTACCTTATTGTAGCTCTGCTTCAGACGCATGGGCGTGGTCCATGAAATATTGGTCACGGCCGTGAACTTCTAAGGAATTTTGACAGTCCAACTTCAGATAGTTTGCATTTTTCCCATTTCAACTACGCGACCGCGCACAGAATTGTGCGGCCGCGAAGTGCTCATGCGGTCCGCAAAATTTTGGGCGCAGTCCGTGAAAGTTCACCACTTAGCCAAATTTTTCCTTGTCAATTTCTTGCACTGCACAACCAATTCCTACATACACTTCATAACTAGTTAGTCTAAAACAATGCCTAATCTAAGAAGAAAATCAAAAGAAAGAAATAAAGAAAAAAATACATAAGTTGGAAAGCAAACCTTGTTTTGCTAACCTATGCGTTCTTTGTTGGCAAATATGACCAAGTCTAGCATGCCATATGTTTACATTACTATCATATTTATGTGAAGAAACAAACATAGAAAAACTAGCATTATTATTGAATGAATCATAATCTAGATCCATACCACATTAAACCCCCGGTCACATGACCAAAGTCAAATAAAATAGAACCAAAAGTCAACTTGGCAGAATTTTCATGAGAAAACAAGTCAAATCCTAGCCTAAGCAAAATTGAAACTTAAATAACATTCCGGCGAATTGTTGGTGCAAAGAGAACATCATGTAGAATTAGGTCTCGAACACCACGCAGGACTAACTTGCATGTACTGATCCCTTCAACATCAACTTTATTGTTGTTGCCTACATATATCTACTTTGCTCCACGTGGAACTCGTCAAATTTCAACAAAAGCACTTTGTTCCCAAGCTATGTGGTATGTTGCTCCTGAGTCTACAATCCACAAAGGATTAGATTCAGTTAGAAAAATAGAACTAGAAACACAAAGTTCACTAATTCGAGCATTGTGAAATACCTTTTAGGAGGCTCAGAGCAATCTCTGCAATAGTGACCCATCTTGTCACAATTATAGCATTTCACTTTAGTTTTGCCTTTACATTCTAGTTTGATTGGTAGTTTTCTTTTGCTAAGTACAAGAATTTATTTCGTGTTAAAAATAATTGATTTTAATTGAGTACTTTAGTTATTCATCACTATTTGATTCAATTATCATCAATATATCTTGGTAAATGATAGATTTCTCGAAGAGCAATTGATTTGATAGTGTTATATTGAAAATGTAGTCGCCGGAATATGCGTTTGGTAGTGTATGTCTCATATTTAAGAAAAAAAATGACGAATAACCGGAAAAACCGACAAAAATCGAATCAAACCGAATCGATAAAAAACCAACTTAATTGGTTTGGTTTGGTTTGGTTCCAATATTTGAAAAACCGACTTACTTGGTTTGGATTTTTTTTAGGGAAAAACCGACCCAAACCGAACCATGAACACCCCTACTTCCTGGTACGATTGGGCTCGATCCTACTTGGTGGGTGATTCTGGTGTTGGAGATGGGCTATCGCTGGTTGTTGAGCCTGCAACATTTTGAAGATCACCCGCAAGCTGATCCCGCCCTCTTCGCCATTATGTGTGCTTTGAGCAGCTGATCGAACATCCCTACGGAAGCTGCTCTCGGGATCGACAGCCAAATTTGCGTTGATGGCTACATGTGAACTGACGTCGACTGGATCTACAGTCGAAACTCCATCGAGGCCAACCGGAGGTACGTCATTTCCTGGTGCTATGTTATCATTTTCGTCGCGATGACCGAAATCATTGTCCACATGTAGGGATGCTAACTGAGAGTTCGACATTTTGATCCCGGAACCAAAAATACTCCAAAGAACAAGTGTAAAATAGTGTGTTATGAAAGTTTGTATCAAGTAATCACTATTATCCTTAGCCCCACGGTGGGCGCCAAGCTGTTTACCTAACAATTGAATTTATACACGGTTTTAAGGCTATGCGATATAACTTGATACAGATTAAGAATACATATTAATATTGAAATTGGCGATAAAAGAATAAATGCAAACCACGCAAATCGAACAGCCTTGGCCCTCGAGTTCGATCACCCTTGAACCAAGAGATGTCTCAACTGATGTATCAACAGAATAACAAGATGATAAAAGCTAGAAAATGACAGTATATTTCTTTGTGTTGCGTAAGGTGTTTTATTTTACAAATAATCAGACCCCCTTTATATAGTAGGGGAGTCCTACTCTTGATACAATTTTATATAAGGTAAAAGATCTCACGACTGCTAATTAATAGGCCTATCCTTGATACGTGCCGAGATTTCCACCGTGATCTACAACTGATCGCGGATATTTCGTCCTTCTGTTATTCGGCTTGGCATTCCCTCGATCTCGTCTGATCTCGATTTTGTTCGGTCATGGGATCTCGAGCTTAACGATATGATTTCGCACATCGGTTCGATATAATTCGAGGTCGAACTTTAACCTAACATATTCCAGTCTCGATTAGTCACACAAGGGGCGAACCCGGTTTTGACCGTATACCGTTAGGTTTTAGAAATTTGTTTTTGGTTAATGTTACTACTAACGAGTTGAAACTCGCCAGGTGGTTGTGGAAGCCATTAATTGAGATTCTTTATATTATAAGTTACAAGTTCTTGTAGAGATGTTCCCACAATAGACCTGTTTAAACCGTTCGAAATTAAACTTCAATTTTAAAATTTTCCTTCAGAAATTATGATCATATACTGAGAGTTACATATTAAGATTGATACTAAAATATCAGATACATGCTCCATAGTCAAAGAGAAAGGATGGAGGGTAAAAAACTACCAAACATATAATTCAACTCAAGAACGGCCAAAAATATTCACCTCGAACATGTACATATATGAGTCATATTAACAAAGATATGACAGACCATTACAAATTATATTATGTAGCTTTCAGGAAAAAAAAATATGCAATTAAAAGAAGTTGTTGCCAGAGGAAAAAAGATGTCAAACAAATATAGAACTAAAATGGATCGTCTTGTATATATCTTACATAAGGATAATTCATATTATGTGAAGTGAAAATAAGTATGAGGAAGTAAGGAACCATATGTGGATACACTTGTTGATATAAAATTCATGGACACAACTTTAGAGATAAACTCTTAATTTTAAAAGCAACTTTTGATGTAATTAAAGGGAAATAGGAAAATTTTGTGAGAATCTTTTATATTCGTCGATCGGTTCTTCACTTTCAGTACTTTGATGTAAATTTTTTATGTATAATAACAATGGAGCTTCGTTTGAAATACAATATGATCATCGAATGTGCCACAGCCATAATATTGGCCCTTTAAGGATTTGTATACGGTTAAAATTGGACTCGTCCTTTATGTGATCAATCAAGATTGGAATATGATCGGTTAGGGTTCGATCGCGAATTATATCGAACAAAGGTGGGTCTGACCCCGGGACCAGGCAAAATCGAGATCATGCGAGATCGAGGGAAATTTGTCAAGCTGGATAACGGAAAACGAAGTATCAGCGATTAGTTGTAAACATGGCAAAAATCTCGGCGTGTATCAAGGAGGGTCCAAATAATTAGCAAATCAGAAGATTTTTACCTTATATAGAATTGTACTAAGTTTAGGACACCCCTACTATATAAAGGGGGACGGATTTGTAAAACACATCACATCTACGCAACATAAAGTAATACATTGTCGTTTGGTTTGCATTTACTTCTTCTATCATCAATTTAAATACTAATATTCTCTTAATTTGTGTCAAGTTCTATCACGTATCCTTAAAACCACGTATAAATTCAATTGTTATCCGTTTTTAGGGTAAACTGTTTGGCGCCCACCGTGGGGCTAAGGGTAATAGTGATTGACCGGTACTAACTTTCGTAACACACACTATTTTACACTTGTTCTCGTGAGTATCTTTGATTCCAAGATCAAAATGTCAAACTCTCAGGCAGCATCTGTACACGTGGACAATAACTTCGTCACCATAACGAGACACCAGGGAATGATGTACCTCCAATTGGCCTCGATGGAGTTCCGGCTATAGATCCAATCAACGTCAGCTCACATGTAGCCATCAATGCAAATTTGGCCATCGATCCCGACAGTAGCATCCGTAGGGATGTTCGGTCGGCCGCTCAGAGCACACATTACGGCAAAGAGGGGGGGATAAACCTTCGGGTGATCTTTGAGATGTTGTAGGCTCAACAAGCCACGATAACCCAGCTCCGAAACAAGAATCATGCACCAAGAAGGATAGAGCCCGAACCGTCCCAGGAAGTTGTTCACAGGGTCGAATCGATGTCAAGGAAATCGAACGAGAATGAATCGGGGGCCGATCCTGCAATCATGAAGATGCCCGAGGAACTAACAAAATGAGTTGAGTCGGGAGAAAAGAAGATCGAGGCAAACAACAAGAAGGTGAAAACTTATAACTCCAAGGTTGATAAACTCCTGGGGGCACCACCAATATTGAAGGGTTTGGATTCGAAAAAGTTCGTACAAAAGCCCTCCCCCCTCGAACGCGTCTCCCAAATCGATCCCTAAGAAGTTACGCATGCCCGAGATTCCTAAGTACAATGGAACAACCGACCCAAACGAGCATGTCACCTCTTACACATGTACAATTAAAGGGAACGATTTAGAGGACGTCGAGATCGAATCTGTATTACTAAAGAAATTCGGGGAGACCCTGTCAAAGGGAGATTTGATATGGTACCACAATTTACCACCTAACTCTATTGATTCTTTTGCTATGCTTGCAGATTCTTTTGTAAAGGCAGACGCCGGAGCCATTAAGGTCGAGACTAGGAAGTCGTAGCTTTTCAAGGTAAGGCAGAACGATAACGAGATGCTTAGAGAGTTTGTGTCTCGGTTCCAAATGGAACGAATGGATCTACCACCGATCGCCGATGATTGGGCCGTTCAACCTTGAATTGGGCCACTTTAGCATCGTCTTTGGTGTTGGCCACGCCCATCTCAAATATAACCACTTCGAGTTCATTGGCCAAGTTTGCCTTATCAGAAATAGCCAAGTCCAGTTGAGATTGAAGCTCCTCGATTTTGTGGACCTGCACTGAGGCCTTCTCTTTTGCAACTTGGAGTTGAGTCTCGACCGATTCCAGTTGTGCTTGGATGGTTTCATTTTTCGAGGCTAAGATGTCCACATTCTTCTTGAACTCTTCAGCCTCAGCTTGTATCGTATCTATCTGTGTCTTGAGCTGCCCGATCTGTTCGAGTCTCCGCCGGACCTGCAGGATCGGATCATTAGTTACTATCTCCAATTCGACTTCACTGTCGTGAAGCACTCGAAATACCTGCTCGGCTATCTCGATATGCTCACTCTGAGTCGCTTCTAAATCTGCATGGAGCTTCTCACTCATAAGCTTGTAAGTATCCCTCTTCTTAGTGAGTTCCCTGACCTTAGCCTCATGCTCCTCCCGGATTCGGAGGAAAGCCTCATGAAGCAACATTGAAGCCTGCAAGCACGAAAAAAGATGTTAGAATTATTTACAACTTCAAGTTTAAAATAAATAATGTAGTGACCCTCGAAGTTACCCGATTTAAAACATGTTGGACCTCAATAAATAAGCACGGCGCCCCTACCGCATTCATCATAGACTGGTCTTCCTCGATCACCAAGCACCTAAGGTAGCTAGCAACCCCAACAGGGGCAGAAAAAGGTATCGACCACCTTTGGTCGGGGTTAACACTTGGGGCCGGAAATTGATCCACTAGTTTTGTGCTCGATGAAGACCAAGTAGCACCCGATGACAGTACCTTATCTGGCACCAACAAGTCACCAAGCCCGGTGATATCTTACGAATTTGTGGACTCAAATCTGTATGCCGTGGATATCAGTCACCCCCCGACGCCCATCGTAAGAACGACTTTCAAACATACCGACCTCATGAATCATAGCATCCGAAATTTGAGGGGATCCGGAAATGTCGATCACTCCGAGCTCGTTCCTCGGGAAATGTTCCGCTGCTCAAGAGGTGTTGCCCTCAGTCTCTTTCTCGACCCCCCTAGCTTGAGGCGGAGTGACCTCAACCCTTTCTGGTACAGGAGCTTGATGAGTGGTGATTTTACCACTCATTTTAGCCTCTTCTCATTAGATTTTGTATTGTTTAATGATAACTTGAGGTGGTTTTTAGTGTATAATTGCTCTATTTGCAGGAAAATGATGCCATGAAGTGGTTAAGGTCAAATTGGAGTGAAATTGAGCAAAAGAGAGTAAAGAAGAGAAAAGAGGGGAGCAATGGCCGAATGCGATCGCATATGCAACATGCGAATCGCATTTCGAGCCCAGAGATCGCATACTGCAACAGAAAGTTGAGTCAAGTTTGATGAGTGAAATGCGGTCGAATGTGCGATCGCATATCTCCAATGCGGTTCGCATTTGAGTCGCATCACCACCTGATGCCTAAAGCTACATTGTAAATGTGACGCACGAATGCGATCGCATATCACTAATGCGAACCGCATATCTCAAATGCGACGACCCTCTGGAACCTAGGGTTTGATATGCGATGAATATGCGAATCGCATCCCTGTTATACGATAGGAATGCAATCGCATATCAGCCCGACAGGGGTGTTTTTGTCCACTTTTCACTCGAATTTTTGGCCCTCTATAAAAAGCATACCGTGGCAACATATTACAGATCGGAAAATACATATCTTTGGACATATTTTCAGTTTTGTAAATATATTTTGAATAGAGAAGAACAAGTATTGAAGCTAGGGCTTTGCACACACACTTGGGTCTTGAAGATTTCACCATTGTGGTTAAGGATTTCTTACCCATTTATGTTTATTTCTTCATTTCCTTGTTTTGTATTGAATATCTAAGTGTGTAGTATTTTTCCAACACTTGAATATGGTTTATGGGAATATTCATGTTTAAAGTGTGGATTAAATACCTTGTTGTGCTTATGTATTGAATGATTTTCATATATTTGTGAAGTGGGTGTTTGTTATTTTAATTATTCTTGTTCTTTAATGTTTCCAAAGGGATTAGCTAACCCTAGGACTCGCCCATTAACTCCGAATTAGTTTTGGAAAAGATTATTTGGGGTTGGGAAAGATTAATTAACAAGAACTTGAGGATTTAACCCTCATTTTATAGATTCTACCTAGGGATAGGATTGAACTACTTGTAGCCAAACTCGGAAGTGCTTAATCTCCTAATTGGGTTAGGGATAATTCAATTAGGAAGTCTTGTTAGTCTTTGGGAAAAGCTAATTAAGAAATGTTATCCATGGCTAATTAACATTACCCGCTCATATTTGTACAATCGTGAAATACATTGGATCGTTACTCGAGTGTAATACCCGAAGCATCGGTACTTGTTGCCCTAGATCATTTTAATTGTTTTCTAGGATATTTTATAGTTTCGCATTTAGTTATAAACAATCATCAAAAACCCAAAATCATATTTGTTTGGCACTGCACGATAGGTGATAATTCTCTAGCATTCCTAACACCCTCATATTGTTCTCTGTGGGATTCGACCCCAAACTTGTTGGGTTACTATATTTGACAACGATCACTTACATTCTTCTAAGGTGTAAATTGAGCGTATCAGAGCTTTGGCCAAAGCTCCCTCATCGGCCTCCTGCGGTTCGGAGGGCCCTTGTATTGTAACACCAGCCCAAACGCGGGCTACCAGCTTGGATTTATCTTCTTCTTCTTCTTCTTCGAACTCATTCTTTAGTCGATGGACTGGGTCCGAGGGTAGAGCGCCGGAGCGCCCCCTAGGCTTACGAGACTTCCCCGTGGGTTTTTTCTTTTCCGAGTTCGAGGGACTCGAGACCCCTTTTCTCTTCTAATCATCACCCTGCTTCGGAGCGGGGGAGTCGAGAGTCATATCCTCATCACCGGATGGAGTCCTCATAGCAACATCCTTGGGGAGACCTACAAGAGAAAATAGATAAAGATTCAACAACGAAGGGTGGAAATCAAACATTATTACCTCATCAAAAGGAACCTACCATGATTACAAGCCTCTCATCGACCCTTCGATATTTCCATCTAAGCTCGCTCGAAATATGGCCTCTATGACACAAGTCCCTCGACCCATTCCTTAAGTTCAGGAACTGCGTCCGGCATCTGGGCCACATGATGTTTTAGACTTCAGTACTACACAATAATATAAGTTGATTGTGTAGTACCCAATTTTCGAGTGTTGTCTAATAAGAAGAACCTGGTTCTTCTTTGTGTACTACTTTCTACTGTTGCGGAATAATTAAAGCAGTAAAGTAAAGACACAAAGCTTTTTACGTGGAAAACACCTGGCTCAAAAGGTGAAAAAACCACGACCTACTCCTCAGTAGGATTTGCTCAAACTTTTCACTAAAACTCTGAGCCAAAACGGACTTACAAAATAAACTCTTTTGTAATCTTAGGACTAACTCTAATCCTCTTTGTATCAACTAGCCTCTAGCTAATTTCTACAGATTTCAAGCTAACTCTAACTTGAACAATGTGTACCCATTATAATTGCTTCTATTAAAGCTGAAAAGATACAATGTTAAAAACTCCTACTACAATCAACTAGACTCAATACACAAACAATGGAACTGTTTCTTCTAGTTGAACTGTAGCCTTTGTATCGCACGACAATTCTGCTTGCAAAATATCTTGGGACTTTTGCTTCAGATCTTGATTCACTTTAGTACTTGTGTGTCACTTATTTCAGCAGTAATACATTGATTATTTATAGAGTCCGTTTGTTGAGTACATGATTCAATTCTGATCCAACTCTTCTTGGGTAAACGAGTTTGATTATTACTCAACTTCCTTCCTCTACTTTTGTCCTAGCGGAAATCAATTTCTGTCATCTTTATCAGTTTGCAACCTTTTCGTATTAGAAGACATTCTCCTAGTTCTTTGATACTCATCAAACACTGATGTCTCCTATGCAAGTATGATTCTTGTGCCAACTGTTCCATTCAGATGTGTATGCTATGAAGGACCTGGTTCAACATGTCACCTTTTATCAATCTTCAAAACCCATTCAGTGACATGGGCCAACACCACAGTTGCGACACCAAAAACATCAATGAAGAAAGTGATAAGAGGGAAAACAACAAGATTGAACCTTCAAAGCAAAGTACTACTTGTGTTTCATGTTCCATTTCTCGGGAAATGACATGTCTCCGGTAAGGATCAGGTCCGAAGTCTTTACTCGAACAAATCGGCCCATCTAACCTCGGTCCTGAGATTCGTCTATGCTCGAGAACGGGGCACTACTGGCCCGACGAGCAAGCTTGATCAGCTCCCCTTGATAGATTCGGGGACTGTAGAGGCGCATAAGGTGATCGAGGGTAAAGGGACATCCCTCGATTTTGTTTACGAAAAATCGAAAGAGAGTCACTATTATCCCGAAGGAGGGGTGGATCTGGCCAAGAGTCACATACCTCTTGCAAAAGGCAATGATGATAGGGTCTAAGGGACCCAACGTGAAGGTATAAGTGTAAACACTTAGAAAACCCTCCACGTGGGTAGTGATCGATTCCTCGGGGAAGGAACCACCACATGCTTATTGACCCAGTTATAGTCCTCTTTAACCTTGGTGAGGAGATCATCGATGATTGTGCATATGTAAATGGATACCGGCTCACGTCGGCCTAGTACCGAGGAGGTCTTTACAACCTTAAAATAGGCAACAGTAGGGCACCTTGCCGGAATGAATTCCTCATGGTGAGGTTCCGCCGCAGCCCCGCCGCCGGCGGGTCGTGATGAAGAAGCGACCTCCTTTTGTAGTACGGTTTTAGAAGTTTTTGCCATTGAAGATCAGAAGAAAAGAGAATTAAGATGGTATGCGGTTTGATGAAAATTCAAGAATTTTGGGAGCAAGAGTTGCAAAGCAAAGAGATTTTTGAAGAAAAAACAAGAATAGGAGGAGCTTTGAACGTAATGATTGAATGAGAAAAACCTAGGGTACTTATAGCTTGCTAGTGACGGTTCAAAACCGGTAATGGCCGACTAGCGACTGACAGACATTTAATGCCTTGGTAACTTGACTGATGGGACGTTTCGATATCCATTTGTCGCTTACGTCACGGCCGGGTTCGTCTCTTACATTATGGCCCATCGAGACGGGGTTTGGAAGTTCATATTGTTTCTCGTCATCTTCTCTCCGAGAAACGAGGGGACTTTCTGTATATGGTCAAAACCGGGTTCGCCCCTTATGTGACCAATCGAGACTATAATATGATCGGTTAGGTTTTGACCGCGAATTGTATCGAACCAAGGCGAGGTCCAATCTTGGGACCAGGAAAAATCGAGACCATGCGAGATCAAGGGAAACTTCCCAAGCTGGATAACGGAAAGACGAAGTATCCGCGATCGGTTGTAAATCATGGCGAAAATCTCGGCGCGTATCAAGGAGGGGCCAAATAATTAGCAAATCATAAGATTTTTACCTTATATAGCATTGTACCAAGAGTAGGACACCCCTACTATATAAAGGGGATCAGATCATTTGTAAAACACATCACATCTACGCTACATAAAGCAATTCACTGTCTTTTTCTAGCTTTTATTATCTTGTTACTCTGTTCTTATATCAGTTGAAACTTCTCTTGGTTCAAGGGTGATCAAACTCGAGGGCTAAGGCTATTCGATTCGTTTGGTTTGCATTTCTTTCTTCTATCGTCAATTTCAATGTTAATATATTCTCTTAATTTGTGCCAAGTTATATCATGTATCCTTAAAACCGCGTATAAATTTAATTGTTATCATTTTCAGAGTAAACAAGAATCAAAAGTGAGAATATTATTAGGGAAAAGTGCAGGGTATAGTTGATAGTAGAACTTTTTTTGATTACTGCAGTTGATATATGTTTTGTGAGCTCAGACAACATTAACTAAGACACGGAAGAACTCCCAAACATAATTGATTATGGATTCGTGACCAATAGATGCACGAATGAAAAAAATTAAATGTTAGACATTATTGTTTGCTGGCTATATTGCATGCACCTCTTACGAATGTAAAATGCTTCTACCAAAATATTTGCCAAAGATTTTTATGCTATAATTGGATAAGAAGGAAAACATCAAACATGAACATTTTCTTATTATACCATGTGCAATTATCAACTCCTAAATTTAGGAAATAGATGCACCCACCCGACAGGAGATTAATTTGGAAATAGATTGAGCAACTATATACACACTGAAAAATAACCAAGTATAGTTGAAGACATATGAATGCACGTTTATTTTGTGAAAATGTCGTTTACATAATTCGGAAAAGCACATGAAACGTGTAATTGCTGATTTATATAACGCAAAATTACTTTATTTGTATTAGTTAATCATCATGTGCCCAGTCGTAGAAGGCATGAAACTATTCACTCTCAAAAATTCTTATCACGATTTATAACTTTCGCATGACAATATATACTAAAACAAATTCTGCAAGGTATTAAATCACGGCAAAATAGAATAAATATTTTGGTCATCAAAATTAAACTTTAATTGCTCATAGTTCACTAGCCTATGTCACATCTTTGCCCAGAAAAATCCATATAAAGAAGAGAAATAAAGTGAATAACACGAGAAATCTAATATAAAAACATAAAAGGCGGAGATATTTTCTTTTGTGGTATCATTTAGTATTCTTACAAGTATTGGTACTCACGCGATGGACGATTTTTATTAATGCAAATAACTTGACAGGTTATAATTTGACTTGTTTGAGCATATTAAATCGTGTTATTTTAATGAAATTTCAAATTGTCTTCCATTTCTTCAATATAATTTACCTAATAATAAAATCTTTATGATGTTAATTTAAGGGAATCACATGGCCTTCAAATAACTTTTCTGTTTTTTAGTATTCTTATTCTTTAGTAGGAATAGTATTCTTTTAACAAAAAAGGAAAGTAGTAAAATATATTGGGCTCATATCGTCACATTATTAATGAATTAACTAAAATTCTTAAGCATTTAGTAGAAGATTATTAAAGTAGTAAATTGTTACCTTGTCTTACAAAAAATAATAGTATAATAAACATATAAATTTTTGAATCGGAAAGTCTATAAGTAATGTAATTGAAAAGGAAAAAGAAAAGAAAAGATAAAAGAGTACTTGTAAATGCCATTGCTTTGTTTTTTTCTTTTTACTGGTGTCCACGGCAGTCACTCTTTCACTCAAGATTCAAAACATTGAACACTTTGAGCTCATTTTGTGTTTGACTAGTTGCCCCAACAAAGGTTTTTAAAATTTCTATTTTTAGCACTGCCCTTAACTAAATTGTCTCAAAAAGAGGTTGTTTCTTCTTCTTGTTCTTTGTGCTCCTATTGAGTTGAATATCCCAAAAAAGATCGATGGCCCTTTCTTATTGGAAGAATATGCAGTAAACCCTTTTCATTTGAGCTCAAGATTTGCTCATCTCAAGTTCAAATCTGGCGTTTTCTTGAGGTCAAAATTGACTTTTTCTTTTATGGGTATTGGCCTTTTATTGACTTCGTTCAAGATTTGGTTTATGGTTTGTTACAATGTTTTGAATCTTAATAGACATGGCGTTTCATTGTTTGAATATAGATCAATACTTGGAAAAGTTTGAGCAATTGACAGTGTATTGTGATTTGACTCTATAAGAGTCAAATAGGTTGGTTGAGCTTGTGCTGAATTTGTCATTATTGAGGATCTTTTTAGTGTACTTGATGTACTAAGATGGAGTTATTATCTATTCTGGTCTTATAAGCTTTCCCTCATTTTTAGCTATCTATAGTTGAAGAAATTTTCATTATTGATAGAGTTGGATAAGGCCTAAGATATTCGTTTCGTGTGTCAAATTCAGTGGCATCATATTGGTTACTTCTGGCAAGAGTCTCTTTGAACAATTTAAGGTTGTCTGATTACTATTATGGCTTCTATTAGAAGAACATTGTCCCCAGTGCCTCGTCCGGGTAGTACTATGAATGGAGACGCATGTCTTGTTGCCTCTCCTTTGTCCAAGTCATCATCATGTACTCATAGCTATACACCTACTGGTACATTGCTGTCTTCTCTTGGTTCATTGGATTATGCGTTGTACAAAGTTCAAACATTTGTACTTGGTCTTTTGTCGCGAAGAACTTCTAGGCCCTTGGAGAGGTCAAAGTTGAAGGGGCTCATTTGGAGGAGAGCTCTTTTACAATTCTTTATCTGCTTTGTTCTTGGAGTATTTATTGGTCTTACTCCATTTGTTTCACTAAATTTGTCTTCAAATTTTATATCTAAACATCAAGCTTTCTCCTTTGAGGTCGAAGAAAATGCTCGCTCATATGACGTATCTAGAAATGTGACTTCAACCACTAAGGACTTGCCTATCGTGGATAATTCGACATCAGAGCCTAACTTAGTACATGTTGAACTGAAAAAAGAAATTGCCAACAATGCCTCCTTTAACCAATCACTTGAACAAGAGTTTATGTTGTCCCGGAAACTTTTGATTATTGTGACACCTACAGAAACTCGGCCATTTCAAGCATACTATCTGAATCGTCTAGCCTATGCATTAAAGTTGGTGCCTTCTCCTTTGTTGTGGATAGTTGTTGAGATGAGCTCTCAATCTGTTGAAACTGCTGATATATTGAGAAGAACTGGAGTTATGTACAGGCATCTTGTGTGCAGCAAGAACTTAACTGATGTGAAAGAGAAAAATGTGCACCTAAGGAATGTTGCACTCTCTCACATTGAAACACACCATCTCGATGGTATTGTCTATTTTGCTGATGAGTTCAGCATATACTCTGCTGATTTATTCGAGCAGATGAGACAGATCAGGTACTCTATTTGTTAAATTTTCTTACTTTCTGCGTGTTAGCGACCTTGGTTTACTTTTGTGACATAAAGCCAAGTGGAAGAAAGTTTCCAGTAGGATATATCCTTAGGAAAGATTACCTATGCTCAATTTAGTTCATAATTGCTTGTTCTCATTTCGTTAATCTCGCATAAGCTGTTATTATTTTGTTTATAGTTATATAGGAAATTCATGTTTAACTCCTTAACAGGTCAACTGTCATTTGCATCTTGATCACTCTGATCTTGGGTGCCTCTCACTATATCTTTTCTCATTATAAGCATTTGTTTTAAACTCGATGAACCATGCCCTTCTAGGTAATCTGCTGAGTCTGTAATCCTATTTATCAACTTTTTTGATAAACTTTTGATAAAAAATTGTTGTATGCAGCCGGTTCGGGACATGGATTGTGGCAAGACTAGCTGAAAATAATAGGAACGTTATCTTGCAGGGTCCAATCTGTAACGCCTCTCAGGTTATAGGTTGGCACACTGAAGGTAGAGCAAAAAGATATCAGAGATTTTATGCAGAAATATCGGGATTTGCGTTCAATAGTACGATACTTTGGGATCCTAAGAGGTGGTACCGACCAACACTAGAACCTATAAGACAGTCTGATACAGCCAGACCTGGTTCCCTAGTGAGTTTTGCGTTCCTGGATCTTTGATGATTGTTAATAAAAATAGATATTCTGTTAGTGGATTCTTCTTCAAGAGCGTAGCTAGTGAAAGTGTATTTGAAGTCGGAGTACTACACCCAATCACCCTTGGGAGAAAGGGAAGGGATATTACAGCAGTTATCTGTATTACTGTATGCGAATATGTCAATCCTAATGATTTTATATTGCAGGTAAGCACATTTATTGAACAAGTGGTAGAAGATGAAAGCCAAATGGAATGCTTACCAATGCACTGTTCAAGAATCATGGTTTGGCAATTCAACACAGAAATATTGTACCCATATCCTCATGAGTGGCTGGTGAAGAATTACTCAAGCTCCATTACTTCAGTTGGATAACAATTTTGACATACAGAGAGATTCTTGAGCATTAACAAGGTGCGTGAATTCTGTCTATATTTTTCCCATGAAGCTCCTTACTAGCTCTTTTAGTGTTTTCTTTATTTCCAGCTTTTATGAACATTTTTGGACGTTTACCAGCTTTAATTTTGTCATGTATTTGTTGTAACTTCTATCTTATGAGGTGTCTGCTTGTCATGCTAGAAGAAATAACCCCCTTCTTCCATTTCCCTCTCTCTGCCATACGATATACAAGAATTGTAGCAACTTAGAATAGCTTATGTCAAACCCTTGCTTATTTGCTACCTAACTTACCCTACGAAGCAGCTTAGATCCAAACTGCTGCTTCTTTGCTACCAAATTACCCTAAGATCTTCCACCCACCAAGAGTAGGGATGGCAATGACGAAGGGCAGGGTAAGGCAGTACCTAGCACCACCTGAGAGGATCTGGGATGGTGATGGAGGAACAACATGTGGGGGGGGGGGGGGGGGGGGGGGGAGGATGAGGACCAGTGACGGGGCCTGCAATTTCACTAATGGGTGTCAAAATGTAAAGAAGTATACACATGAGGAAACTAAATAACTACACAGTGTAACCCTTAGTCTAAAGTGGCTTCGCCATAGGACAAGGTTGGGTTGCCAGGTGGTGATGTGTCACATGATCTTTCGTTATTTGGAATATAGGAAGGGAATTAAAACTAAATGCAAATCAAAAACTTGATTCAGATTTTGACAAACGAATCAAAAACTCATATTTGGATCTTTACCGTTTCGTGAGTAACGTTAGATAACAGTTAATAATGGGCAATAAGCACTAAGAATACCAAGAAGAAACCAAAGATATCAAAGAAGTTATCTTACTACTTTGAACTATGAACTAGTTAGGTTGAAAGATAAATCACATAGCAAGAAGCATCAAATGTTCAATAGAAGTAGAACTCTGAAGTGAGTTGAGAATCAAAAGTGGTAAAACAGGTTTGCTGTGCAAATTAGATACTGAAAAAGCTTTTGATCAATTGAGTTAGGCATATCTCATCAACATCCTAAAGAAGATGGGATTTAGAGATAGGTGGATAAGGTGGATAAAGGCCTCAGGCAAGGAGATCCTCTCTCTCCTTCTCTTTATATTGGCAATTGAGGGTCTCTCACAGATGCTAGGAAGGGAAAAGGAGCTTCAACGGATACAAGGTTTTGCAGGTGGAGAGAAATCCTGCAAACTCAGTCAATGTATCACACCTGTTATATGCGGATGACACATTGATCTTCTGTGATGCAGAAAGGTCACAAGTAGTAAATGTCAACCTCATCTTACTCATTTTTGAAGCACTGTCTGGGCTACAGATCAATATGCTTAAAAGCATTATCTATCCGGTGAATGAGGTTCAAAATTTGGAGGAATTGGCTGAAGTACTTAGCTGCAAAATTGGCTCCTTCCCCACAACTTATCTAGGACTCCCCTTGGGAGCCAAATTCAAAGCCACTGGAATTTGGAATGGGTCATTGAAAAAGTTGAAAAGAGACCTAGTAAATGCAATATCTCTCGATGGGGGCAGACGCACACTGATCAGTAGTGTCCTTGACAGCATACCAACCTATTACATGTCTTTGTTTCCTATGCCAAGCTCAGTGCTGAGACAGCTAGACAGGCTAAGAAGAAGGTTTTATGGGAAGGAAACAGTGGGGCCCAACAAGTTTGGTTTCGAACGAGTTTCTTAAATTCTTTCAATATTATCAATTAAGGTATCTTTTGTGGTTACTACTTTCGCTAGGTCAAATAAAACATATCTGTTACCTCTTCAAATGAATGGTTGATCATCATGTGCCACAAATCACATGACAAGCAATTCAAATATTTTTTCTACATTTCGATCAAACAAAGCACCCTCTTCGGTTATTGTAGCTGATAAATCAACTTGTAGCAGTGTTGGATCTGGAACTGTTAAACCAACTTCCTATATTACCCTGTCATCTGTTTTAGGTCTACCAAACTTGGCCTTTAACTTGATTTCTGTTAGTAAAATCACCAGAGACCTTGATTTTTGTGTCTTGTTCATTCTCGATCATTGTTTGTTTCTAGATCTTACGACAATGTAGGTTGTTGGTAAATGATATGTATCTGGTGATCTCTACATTCTTGATGAATGGGAGCCAGAGTCTGTTGCATGCTCCGGTGTTATCTCTCCTTTTGAAGCACATTGTCGGCTGGGACATCCCTCTCTACCTTTGCTAAAGAAGCTTTGTCCTCAGTTTCAAAATATTTCGTCATTGAATTGTGAGTCATGTCGAATTGCAAAACACCACAGATCTCGTTAGGTCCAAGGGTTAATAAGCGAGTTGAGTCAGCTTTTGAGTTAGTCCATTCTGATATTTGGGGGCCATATCCGATTGTTTTTGTAAAACCAGGTATAAGCATTTCGTTAGTTTTGTAAATGATTTTTCTCAAATGACTTGGATTTACTATATGAAGCGCTCTGAAGTGTTTACTCACTTTTCTGCTTTTTGTGCTGAAGTCAAAACTCAATTCAATGCTTCAGTGCGTATTCGAAGGAGTGATAACGCTAAAGATTACATGTCAGAGTTATTTCAGTCCTACATGAGACAAATGGTATACTACATCAATCTTCATGTGTTGATACACCCTCTCAAAATGGAGTCGTTGATAGGACGAGTAGGCACTAGAGACAGCTCGAGCACATTTGTTACAAATTAAGGTTCCTAAACTGTTCTGGGCTGAAGCGATCTCTACGACTTGTTTTCTAATTAATCGAATGCCATCTACCGTGCTCAGTGGTAACGTGCCTTATAGTGCTCTTTTTCCGAACGCCATTATTTCCGGTGGAACCTAAGGTGTTTTGAAGCATATGTTATGTTCGAGATGTTCGATCATCTATTACCAGGTTGGATCCCAAGGCATTGAAGTATGGTTCTTGGGCTATTCTCGCTTTCAGAAGGGGTATGGTGTTATTCTACTGAACTTGGAAAATATTTGGTGTCGTTTAATGTGGTATTTTCAAAGACTATACCATTTTTCTACGCACCTCCCATTTCTACAAGCCAAGGGGAGGGAATAAGTGGCTAGTATGTCAGGTTACCCGTATTTTGACGGAACAATCAGATGGTATTCCTCCATCTCCTAGTTCTTGTGTTGAGCACCAGTCAACTATTGTGCCTTCAACACCTACTCCAACTGTGTTATTACGACCTCCAATTGTTCAAGTTTATCTGCGTAGGCAAGAGACAAATAATGCATGTCCCGCACCAGTTCCTTCGTCATCTGATCCTCCTCAACATGATCCTCCAGAAAAACCTTGACCTTCATATTGCTTTTTGCAAAGGTACACGTACTTGCAAATTCTCATATTCCATTGCTAATTTTGTTTCCTATGGCCACTTGTCCTCTATGTCTAGTTCTATGATTGTTTCTCTAGACTCCATCTTGGTACCCAAAACAGTGAAGGAGGCTTTGAATCATCCCAGATGGTCTGATGCAATGCTTGAGGAAATACATGCCTTAGAGGATAATCACATAGGATTTGGTGGATTTACCAAAGGGGAAGAAACCGGTGGGATGCAAGTGGGTCTTTACAGTTAAAGTTAATCCAGATGGTTCTATGGCAAAACCTAAGGCCAAACTTGTGGCTAAAGGGTATGCTCAAACTTACAGGGTGGATCACTCCGACACTTTCTCTCCGGTTGCCAAACTCACTTCTATCCGCTTATTTATTTCTCTAGTTGCGTCAGAGAATTGACCTTTACATAATTTGGATATCAAGATTGCGTTCCTTCATGGTGATCTTCAAGAGGAAGTGTATATGGAGCAACCGCCTGGTTTTGTTGCTCAAGGGGAGTATGGAAAAGTCTGTCATTTGAAGAAGTTCTTGTATGGCTTGAAGTAGAGTCCACGAGCTTTGTTTGGCACATTCAATGAGGTAGTTCAGGAGCTTGGGCTGAAAATGAGCAAGTGCGATCACTCTTTGTTCTATCGGAAATCAACACTTGGCACGATTTTCCTTGTTGTATATGTTGATAACATTGTTATCATAGGAAGTGACTATATAGGGATTTCTTCCCTTAAGTCTTTTCTGCATACTTGGTTTCGTACAAAGGACTTGGGCCAGTTGAAATACTTTTTGGAAGTAGAAGTAAATAGAAGCAAGAAGGAAATTCTTTCGTCTTAGAGAAAGTACATTCTTGGCTTTCTTGCAGAAACTGGAAAGTTGGTAGCTGAACCTGCAGTACCCTGATGGTTCTTGATGTGCATCTTATGAAAGACGATGGTGATCCTTTTGATGATCTAGAGAGGTACAGGAGTTTAGTTGGGAAATTAAACTACCTTACTATGACTCGTCCAGATATTGCTTTTGCATAAGTGTTGTTAGCTAGTTCATGTTCACACAATAGTCAAACATTAGGCAGCTTTGGAACAGATTTTGTGTTATTTTGAAAGGAGCTCCCGGATTTGGCATATTATATAACAATCACAACCATACTAGTATTGAGTGTTTTGCAGATAATCCACAATTGATAGAAGATCTGCTACATGTTATTGTGTCTTTGTTGGAGCAAACCTGATATCATGGAGGAGTAAGAAGTAAAGTGTTGTATCTCGATCCAGTACAAAATCCAAGTATAGAGCTATGCCAATCTACGTGTGAGATTGTGGATACATCATCTTTTATCTGAGATTGGGTTGGAGTATCTAATGCCAGCAAAATTCTGGCGGGACAATCAAACTACTCTCCGTATTGTGTCAAATCCAGTGTATAATGAAAGAACTAAACATATTGAGGTTGACTAATCAACATCTATTCTCCAACTCGAGGGGGGGGGGGTGTTACATAATGAATGTAGACATACGCTTATGTAATGTACATAACTAGCAGAATTATAGGGATTCACAACAAATTTATAGGATTTTCTTTTTGATTTTTTCTATAGTTAGGGCTCTATGTACTTGTATATATATTGTTACTTCTGGAATAATATATGAGAGATTGCTTCATTGTCTCTGTACTTTACATCTTGAAATTCCTTCGTCCCCAATGGAGTTAAGATTTCATGAATGCTATCACTTCCCTTCCTCAAAGACCAAGAAGTGCTCAATGGGAAAGTTTCCAAAGTTTTTGAGTCGCTTCTTCAATTTCTGTCCATTCCAGACGGATCTGCCCATTGCTCCACAGAAACATTTAAGAACAGGGTTTAGCAGAGAACTCAGTGTCGTCTTCACATAGAAAAAGTCTACTGCACACTTTAAATCCTCATTTTGTGATAAATTTTCCTCCATTAAGCATGCTTCATGTACAACCAACCAGCCGAAACAAGCTGCTCTAGGGAAGCTTTTGTTCTCCAGATTGCTTTCCAGGGCCAATTCTCTTGTGCATCAGCTGGAAACTTTAGCAATTGGTAGCATAGTTTTACAGTGAATTGCCATTCTTATCTCCTTTCCAGACTAGAGAATCTGGTTTATATGGCTGAGTTTGTATGCCGTCTAGTATGAATAGTAATTGTGCTAAGTTTTCTATTTCACTTTCAAAACGTTCCTCCTAAGCCCTAAATGCAATCTTTCACTATTCCAGCATTCTGCAATAGTGCCTCTTGGTTACAACTATGCCCAAAATTTTAGGGAAGGCCTCTCTCAAGGGATTTGATCAAACCATGGGTCAATCCACATTCTGGTTTTTGTCCATCACCTACTACAATCTGTGTTAATTTTTGAAATTCACCCCAGCGGCTGTTAATTCTCTTCTAGAGAGATACACCATATGCCCAAGCCGTTTGTTTAGTGCACCGTGGCCCATCCAAACCATACTTTTGTGATGATAACTTTCTTCCACAGTGCATCCTGAGCAGTGGCGTACGCAAGAATTTTTGTAAGCGGTGTGACCATTAGACGTGAAAAATAAATAAATTAATATAATATCATATTTTAAAAAACAACCAATAAAAAAATACAACTTACAAAGGAAGCAGTCCAATTTTAAAATTGTATTGTAAACCCCTTTGGGCACGTATTGTTTTTACTTTTTAGATGAGGCATAAGAGTATCAAAACATAAAATGAGCCTACGGAGGTTCGAACTCGCGGCCACATATATAATTCTTCAGTCTCTAACCGTTTAAGCTAACAGAGATCTTCGTTACAAGTGTCGTCACTTTATTTGTTTTTTATTGGTTTCTTGTTTCTTCATTTGAATTATATACAAATAATTATTAAAGATTTTCGACGAAACGGTGTCACGTGACACCGCTTGGGCTAAGGTAGATCTGCCCCTGATCCTGAGGTCTCTATTTCCCGGACCTGGTGTGTAACCCAGCTCCACCTTACCAAGTGTATTCCAGTTGTTTCACTTCCTTTTGAGGTGTTGAATGTAATGACATGGAATCCCATCCACTAAACTATTTATTAGGGTGATTCTACTCCCCAAAGAAAGATATTACCTTTCGCATGAAGCAAGCCTGTTTTCACGCTTTCCACCACATTCTGTCACAGATCAGCATGTCTATGTGACCATGATTAGCTCCGGCGCGAAGGCCCAAGTACATAGAAGGAATATTTCCAGTTTACGTCCTTATATAGCTGCTAATGACTTCATGTTGTTCCCATTTCTAACAGAAAAGAGATTACTCTTTCCCAAATTGACATGTAACCCAGAAACAGATTTCGAAATTAACTCTTTCAAGTATCTTGGTTGTGATTCCTCTGCACCACAGAGTACATGATATCGCCTGCATATAGGATGTGGAATACCAATAATGTTTTGTGTTTCACTACCAATGAAAATTTCCGTGATCAATTTCCTTTTTACTGCCTGATAATCATTTTACCGAGGACTTGCATAACAGAAAGAGATAAGGAGACAAGGGGTCCCTTGCTTCAACCATCTTTGTGGCTGGAAGTAATCTATTGGAGTGCCATTGATAAGGATCAAGTACCTGACTGTATCGACAAATTACACGCTTTCAACCATTGATTCCATTTATTCCAAATCCCTTAGTTCTCATCAAATCTAGCAGAGAGGCCCGGTTAGCACGGTCATATGCTTTCTCCAGGTCTAGTTAGCAAATGACTCCTTTTACCGGGGGCGGATCCATAGTTATGGGTATGGGTATGGGTTCCCAGGAACCCAGTAGCTTTGTCCAGAACCTGTATTTGTATTAAGAAATGTATTTGATTATATAGAATTACTTAGGTGGGAACCCAGTTGTAAAATATACTGATGGTTCCGTGTCAATTTGACGCGGGTTCTATTCCCCTTAAGTACTTTACCTTTTGAATTTTACAAAACTTTACAAAACACCACCTGGTCTCTTTTTGAATCAAACATTGAAACAAAAAAGGATGAGAATTACTGATTCTTGACTTCTTGTTGCTTCCACTCAGACTCCCCCATTTTCAGATCCTTCACCCTTTGTTCTTCATCTTTTTTGTTCATTTATTTTCCTCTTATATGTTATTATGTGTAATGATTTCTTAGCTTTTTATAGTTGTTGTCATTACCCACCTCTTACAGAAGCGTTGTATAATATTCGTCGAGATTTGGAGTATGCCTGTGAAGGTAAGTTTGATATTGCTCGTCGCTGCTGCAACGTTGAAGAGAGTTTTTTCTTGTATGAAGTCTTCGAGTACAGTTATAAAAGTAATGTTTATATTCATATGTATTTAAGTGGTTTTTTATTTTTGTAAATATATATTGAATATTGGTACTCGCTCCTTAGCCGATCATTATGATATATTAACTTAAAGTCGCTATAGGTACCCATAAGTTTCCAATCCTGGATTCGCCTCTGCCTTTAACCCTTTGCTTTTCCTTGTATCCAAACATTTGTTGGGCACTATGCGCATCCATAATTTGTCTCCCTCTACAAATGCATTTTGAGATCCAGGGATCAGTTTCCTAGTCACCACGTGCAATGTTTTTGTATATGCTACCCGAATGACTGAAAGATTGAATGTCTTTTAACTGTTCATATGCACAAGAAATAGAAAGCCTTCTGGACTGTGCACCATCAAATTTGATACAATGATCTTTGGTAACATCAGGGCAGAAGGTATTGTTTGACTCTGAAATTTGGAGAAAGACTTTTCTTGATTCTCTAAGACATTTATAAGAAACTTGGACAACTAAATAGTAAATACCAACTGAAAACAGAATAACTTTTCATGAATGTCAGTAAATTTTGGTATTAGCTACTCTGACACATTATGCGATCTTTTCTAATGCAGGGAAATTTTGGTAAACAATTATGAGCATGTGCTGCAAATATTTATCTGGACCAACCACCGGAATGCTATCCGTTTCGAGCTTGTAATGTTTAACTACACGCTATAGCATCTAGAGAGAGAGGAAACCAGTTCTCTCTGTCCCTTCCTCCCTCCTCTTCCCTTTTCCTGTTCTGCTGCTATATCAGTAGTAGATATTAATTTGTACAGTTGCATAGCTAGTCATGGTATAGTCTTCTGGCTACCGAGACAGAAGCAGCAAAATTGTGGCCATGTGGAAATTATTTACAAGCTTTTCGATTCTTCTTATGTGTAGCGTAATGCATTTGTCAAGTGGATTGTGTTTCAGCCATTTGCTGTATCTAATGGTGAATCCAACTGCAGCCCAGGACTAAATGTGGAGTAGCAAAATGTATAAGCGAATTTCTTTTTATCTGTTTTAACAATCTTAGCATATGTAATCAGAAAGCATAACTTCTTGCATTTCTTTTTGTACACTTGCACAACATTCTATCAAAGGAAACTAATCAAACAAAATAAAAGAAATTATCTTAAAGGATTAACTCCTATAATTGAGTCACCTATTTGTGAAAAGTAATCTATTCATAGCTTACTAATTATTTTGTAACACTTTCCCCCAAGATGGAGCATAGATATTGATTATGCTCAGCTTGTTATGAAGGTAATCAACTCAAGTTTCACGCAGCGCCTTTGCGAACAAATCAGCTAGTTACTCTCATGTCTTCTCGTGGCCACTGGAAATTAAACAAGTTATTCTATATCTTCTCACAAATAAAATGGAAGTCAACTGCAATATGTTTAGTTCTTTCATGATATATCGGATTTGAGGCAATATGAAGAGCAGTTTGATTATCACATCAGAGTTTTGTTGGTGTATGATGCTTCAACCCAATTTCAGTTAAAAGATGATATATCCAATAATCTCACATGTAGACAGTGACATAGATGTATACTTGGATTTTGCACTAGATCGAGATACAATGCTTTGCTTCTTACTTCTCCATGATATCATGTTTCAACCAGTAAAGACATAATAGCATGTAGTAGAACTTTAATTAATTATGGATCCAGCCCAATCAACATCTGCCAAACACTCAACACGAGTATGCCTGTGTGATTGCTATACAATATGCCAAGTCCAGGAGCTCCTTTTAAGAAACATAGAATTTGTTCTTGACCCGCCCAATGTTTGATCGTAGGCACGGGCATGAATTGGCTAACAACACTTACCGTAAAAGCAATATCTGAATGAGTCACAATAAGGTAGTTTAACTGTTGAACTAACTTATTGTATCTCTCTAGATCATCAAAAGGATCGTTACTATCTGTCATAAGATGCACATTTGGAGTTATTGGAGTACTATAAAATTTGGCTACCAACTTTCCAGTTTCTGTAAGTAGATCAAAAATATACTTTCTCTGAGATAGAATAATTTCTTTCTTGCTTCTATTTACTTTTACTCCCAAAAATATTTCAACTAGCCCAAGTCCTTCGTATGAAACTTATTGTGCAATAAAGACTTGAGGGAAGATATCCCTATATAATCACTTATTGTTACGACAATGCCATCAACATATACAATAAGGATGATAGTGCCATGCCGATAGAAGATTGAATGACCATATTTACTCATTTTCAGCCCAACCTCCTGAACTACCCCACTGAATTTGTCAAAATAAGTCTGGGGACTCTACTTTGAGCATACAATGACTTCTTTCAAATAACAACTTTCCCATACTCCTCCTGATCAACAAAACTAAGTGGTTACTTCATATACACTTCCTATTGAAGATTATCATAAATGAATGCATTCTTGATATCCAGCTAATTTAAAGGCCAATGTTTAGAAGCAACTAGAGGGATAAACAAGAAAACAAATGTAATCTTGGTAACTGGGGAGATTGTGTTTGAATAATCTACCTCATAAGTTTGAGCATACCTTTTATCCACAAGTCTAGCCTTAATTATCGTCACAAATCATCTGAATTAAATTTAACTGTGAAGACCCACTTACATCCCACCGGTTTCTTTTCCTTCGGTAAATCCACTAAATCCCACATGTAATTTTTTTCTAAAGCGTACATTTCCTCCAATATTGCTTTAGACCATTTAAAATTATTTAAAGCATTCTTTACTATTTTGGGTACGAAGCTAGAGTCTAGAGAGACAATAAAAAATATAGAGTAGAGCATAAGCGGTCATAGGATACAAAATTAACAATAGAATATGTAGATTTACAAGTACATGTACCTTTGCAAAGAGCATTAGAGAGGTCAAGGTTTTGGGAAGGATCAGGTGGCTGAGGATCTGAAGATGAAGAAAGTGGTGCGCAACATGAGTCATTGATCTCTTTTATCCTCGAGTAAACTTGAACAATTGGTGATATTTCTAGCGTAGATAGAGCAGGTTTGAAGGGCACAATAGTCGATTGGTGATTAATAGAAGAATTAGGGGATGAAGTAACAACATCATTTGATTGTCTTTCAAAGCATGGTAACCTGATAGACTAACCACTCATCATCTTCCCCCTGACTCGTAAAAATGGAAGGTGCCTAGAAGAATAATGTAGTCTCTGAAAATACTACATCAGTTAATACTAGATATTTTTCAAGTTTAGTAGAATAATATTGATACCACTTCCAAAGGCAAGAATAGCCCAGAAAAACACATTAACGCCTTGAGATCCAACTTAATAACAGATGGTCGAATATCTCGAACATAACATGTGCTTTCAAACACCTTAGGTTCCACAAAAGATGGTCACTTATTTGAAGAAAGAACACTTTAAGGCATATCATTAACTAGGATAATAAATGACATGCGCTTAATAAGAAAACAAGTCGTTGAGGTCACACTAACCCAAAATTGTTTTGGAACATTCATTTGGAACAATAGTGCCCGAGATGTCTCAAGTAGATACTTATTCTTTCTCTCAACAACTCCATTTTAGGAGGGTGTATCAACACATTAAGATTGATGGAGAATATCATGTTGTCTCATGTAAGACTGAAACAATTCCGACATGTATTCTTTAGCGTTATCACTCCTTAGAATATATATTTAAGTATTGAATTGAGCTTTGACTTCAGCACATAAGGCACAAAAGTGAGTAAAAACTTCGAAGAGGCTCTTTATAAAATCAATCCAAGTTATTCGAGAGAAATCATATACAAAAGTAATAAAATACTTATGTCTAGTTTTAAAAATAACATGGCAAGGTCCCCAAACATCAAAATGAACTAACTCAAAAGCTGACTGGACTCGCTTACTAACCCTTGGACCTATTGATCTTCGGTGGCATTTTGCAAACTAACATGACTCATAGTACAATAAATAAATATTCTGAAACTGAGGATATACTTCTTCAACAATGGTAGATAGGGATGTCCCAACTTACAATGTGCTTCAAAAGCAGACACGTCACTAGAGCATGCAACAGATCATGGCTCTTATTCATCAAAGATATATAGATCGCTAGATAAATATCCATTACTAATAACATGTTTCATTGTAAGATCTAAAAATAAATAATGATCGAGAAAGAATGCGAACAACAATTAATGTCACTAGTAGTTTTACTAATAAAATAAAATTAAAGTCCAAGTTTGATAGACTTAATAAAAATAACAGGGGATGAAAGAAAATGGTTTAACAATCCCAAATCTAATACTACTACAAATTGATCCATTAGCAGTAATAACTGAAGAACGTGTTTTGTGTGATCGAAAGCTAGAAAAACTATTTGGATTACCTGTCATACGATTTATGATACCTGAATAAATCATCCATTTATTTGAAGATGTGATAAGACCGAGACGTGTTTTATCTGATCAAGAAAAAGCAGTAACTTAAGAATATTCCTTAATTAATTTCTAATATTGAAGAAATTTTAAAAACTCATCCGAAACAATACCGTTGAACTAGGAGATGTAACATTATTTCCCCTTGCTTACTATTTGTAGCCATTATTCTTTCAAGAATAAAACTCACAATCAAAAATATCAACAAAGCTTTGCAGTAAAATAAACTCCTCAACAAGAAAAAAACACAGCCAACCAGAGATAAGCCAAGTAAAAGTTGCAACCAACTTTTAGAGAAAATCAATACCAAATTAAAGTAGACAAAACTAAAAGCTTTCTCTACCAAACTGATAATCTAAATCGAACAACAAGGAGGAAAATCGGGAAGCAGTTTGACCAAATAAATCAAACTGTTGAGCCAAAGAAACTTTCACCGCCAAATAAGATCATACCAAATGTTCATAAACCCCAAAAGACCACCAAATTCAAGAACTACCAACTTTCAAAATCAATTAAAGCTAGCAAACCAAGACATACAACAACAACCAGAAACCTATTACTATTCAGACATAAAAAACAGGGACAACTATGGTTTGTTGGTCAACGAACTACTATAGCATGACCTGAAACAGAGAGGCAATATTGGGAAAAAAGCTAGATACAAAACTAATGTGTCACGCGCCTTTACGCTCTACCAAATAGAACTTTGTCAGAGAACTTCTGCCAGCGTGTGAGACTGACACTCCAACTCCGACGAGGTATTAATCCCAACTTTGACATGGCTCTGAAACCATGATAAATGAACCTTGGGTCAAACTTGTAGCAAACCCCTAGGAGGATGCCACTTATAAATACTAATGTAATACTTATAAATGTAAATATTATTTTAATAAAATAAACTAGCAAAGAAAAAAGTCCATGAATAAACTTCAACATACGACATCTCAACTTAGAAAAATCTCATAAAAATTTCAGGATAAAACTATAATAAAAGAAAAACAAATAGCAACATCTTTTAAGTTAAATCAATACTTTAAAATTTACCAAATACTTAGTAGAAGAACATCTTTTTCATACACTAGTTTAGACTCAAACTAAGCAAAAATTCCAACTCTCAATCAAATACAAGCTAGTTAAGCCTTCAAAAAAATCTCTCAAGCTCAATTCAAGTACCAAATTTAATAAATTACAAGACCTGGTCATAAAAATTCCCAAAATAGTCAAATCATTCATCAAGATTAAGTTATCAATTTAATAATGTCATGACCCAATAATCATTCAAGAGTGCATATCTAAGTGTATCATATGGATCATGTACAACTCCCCAAAAGTCAACAAAAAAATATGCTTATACAAGTGTGATATTCATCTAATCTTCCAAAGGGTCTACTTCAAATGATATCCTCAAGCATCTCCCTGCACATCGCCTACAATAGTAACAAACTATCGCTAAGCATACAGCTTAGTGGTTGTCACGACCCAAATTCTCCCTCCGTGAATTATCGTGACGACACCTAGTCTCTATGACTAGGTAAGCCTAATACTTGCGGAAAATAAAATAAAAATATGATCATTAATAATTAACAACAACGATAATCTAAATAAGCAACTGAATGCCGCTCGGCACATACAATTGCCAACTTCCGAAATGCACAAAACAATCCCAAAACCCGGAACACTGTAAGTCACAAGGTACTAAGAAGTCTTAACTGTTCTATACACCATTTTCTACACAAAGAGGGAAAAATGAACATAAGAGGATAGAGGGGGACTCTGAGGATCTGCGGGCGCGGACAAATGTACCTTGAAGTCTCTGACAACAGCGACTGCAACTACGAGCGAGGATGGTAAGAAAGACCGATCTGCACACGAAAAACATGTGCAGAAAAGGGAGTGAGTACACCACGATGGTACCCAGTAAGTTCCAAGCCTAACCTCGATCGAGTAGTGACGAGGTCAGGTCAGGGCCCTACTTGTATATAAGTAACAAATCAAGGAAAGGAAGAAATATCGCAGTAAGATAAGTACTAAAATTGAACAAGAAGGAAATCATAGGAAGATAACAGCTCAACACACAGAAATGCAACCGGGGATCTCCCTAGATGCCGCCTCGTAGTCCCAAACGTAAATGTGTAGGAGGGATCTCCCGGAATACCGTTCCGTAGTCTCAAAGTAAATATGCAAGACAGAGAGTCTCCTAAAATACCGTTCCGTAGTCCCAAAGTAAATATACAGAACAATGGGATCTCCCGTAATACCGTTCCATAGTCCCAAAGTAAATATACAATCAAAACAATAGAGTTCAATAATTACAACACGAAAATCCTATAATTCAGCCTAAGTACAAGTTAAGGAAAGACAGGAAAATTCACTAAACATATTGCACGTAGTTCAGATAAGCAGTTAAGGCAAATAGGTATGTTATTCATGTCTAGCAGGATACTACACATGCTGGTAAGATTCAAATAAGAAGGAAAAGACAGGTTATTACTTAGTAGAAATGGGTTTTTACACAGTTAGCCCATGTACGTCCTCGTAACCTCACGTACACGACGCTCATATATAAACAAATAGTACAAATCCTACGGGGAGTTCCCCACACAAGGTTAGGCATGCCATTTACCTCGAACCAAGCTCAAATCAACCCGAAACAACGCTCTTTCCATGAAAATTCGACTCCAAATGGCCAAATCTAGCCAAAATCAAATATGTAACATAAATACAACTATAAGGAACTAATCTAGCTACTGAAATCAAAGCTAAAGCAAGAAATTGGAAATTCGCCCAAAACGCCATCCCAGGCCCACGTTTTGGAATCGAGTAAAAGTTAAAAAATATGAACACCCATACATTCACGAGTTCACTTGTACTAAAATTATCCAAATCTGATGTCTGAATCTCAATCAAAACTCAGAAATTCGGTTGGGGAGCTTTTCCCCCATTTTCCCAACTTCCTTACTCAAATTCCTTAATTAAATGAAGAAACAACAATAGATTAATGAAATATAACCAAAATCGAGTTAGGAATCGTTACCCCAAAGCTCTCTCTAAAACTTCCTCGAAAAATTGCCAATTCCCGAGCTCCCAAGTCCAAAAATGAAGAAATGAATCAAACCCTTGATTTCCCTCTTTTTTCTTCCTGTTAAACTGCACCCACGGTCCATTAACCGCTTCTGCGGTTAGAGCTCTGCACCTGCGTAATTTCATTAACTCTTCGGACTCTACACCTGTGCACCTATATCCGCATCTGTGGATGTACTTTTGCGCTAACTCGTCCGCTTCTGCGGAACCTTGGTTTCCTCTCCAATCAGCTTCTACGACCACCCTTCCACAGATGCGGTTTCGCTTCTGCAGCTCACCCGTCGGATCTACGACCACTGACTCCCAAATCTAAAAGCGCACCTGCGACCCCGTCCTCGCTTCTGCAGGTCCACACCTGCGGACTTCCCACCGCAGGTGCGAAAACACTAGAACCAACAACTTCAAAAATTCTCCTAAGTCCAAACTCATTCCGTTAAGCATCCGAAACTCACCCGAGTCCCTGGGACCTCAACCAAACATAACAACCAATCCCAAAACACTAAAGGAACTTAGTTGAGCCTTCAAACCACATCAAACAACTCTAGAATCACGAATAATCCTCCAATTCTAACTTAAAGAACTTAGAATTTTCCAAATTCGACAACTGATGCCAAAACCTATCAAACCACGTCCGATTGACCCCAAATTTTGCACACAAGTCATATTCAACACTACAGACCTATTCCAACTTCCGTAATCGGAATCCGACCTTGATATAAAAAATTTCATTACCTGCCAAAATCGCCAAAACATTCCAACTTTCAGCAATTCAAGCCCTATTCCACTACGAAATTCCAAATCACATTCTGGATGCGCTCCTAAGTCCAAAATTATCTAACGGAGCTAACGAAACCATCAAAATTCATATCCGAGGTCATTTACACACAAGTCGACATCCGGTCGACTTTTCCAACTTAAGTTCCAATTAAGAGACTAAGTATGTTAATTCACTCCGAAAATCAAAACGAACCCTCCCGGAAAGTCAAAATAACAGAAATAGACACGGGGGAAACAATTACTAAGGGATCGGGGCCATAACTCTCGAGACGACTGTCCGGGTCGACCGTCTCCGACAGGAGCAGCTGGAACTACGAGCGAGGATGGTAAGAAAGACCTGGATCTGCACACAAAAAACATGTGAAGGAAAGGGAATGAGTACACCGCAATGGTACCCAGTAAGTGCCAAGCCTAACCTCAGTCAAGTAGTGACGAGGTCAGGTTAGGGCCCTACTTGTATAGTAATAAAGCAAGGCAAGAGTTAAATATCGTAGGAAAATAAGTACTAACATTGAACAAGAAGGAAATCATAGGAAGATAACAACTCAGCACACAGAAATGCAACAGGGGATCTCCCGAGATACCATCTCGTAGTACCAAATGTAAATGTGCACGGGGAATCTCCCAATACCGTTACGTAGTCCCAAAGTAAATATGCAAGATAGGGGGAGCTTCCAGAAAACTGTTTCATAGTCCTAAAGTAAATATGCAAAACAAAGGGATCTCCTGGAATACCGTTCTGTAGTCCCAAAGTAAATTTGCAGAACAGGGGGATATCCCGGAATATCGTTTCGTGGTCCCAAAGTAAATATGCAGCCTAAACAATAGAGTTCAATAATTACAACACGAAAATACTACAATTCAGCCTAAGTACAGGTTAAGGAAAGACAAGAAAATTCACTAAACATGTTGCACGTAGTTCAAATAAGCAGTTAAGGCAAATAGGTATGTTATTCAGGTCTAGCAGGATTACTACACATGCTAGTAAGATTCAAATAAGAAGGAAAATATAGGTTATTACTTAGTAGAAATCGGGTTTGTACACAGTTAGCCCGTGTATGTACTCTTCACCTCACGTACACGACGTTCATATATCAAAACAATAGTACAAATCCTACGGGGAGTTCTCCCCACAAGGTTAGGCAAGCCACTTACCTCTAACCAAGCTCAAATCAACTCCGAACAATGCTCTTTCCACAAAAATCCGACTCTGAATGGCTCAAATCTAGCCAAAATCAATTATATAACAGAAATACAACTAAAAGGAACTAATCTACTACTGAAATCAAAGCTAAAGCAAGAAATTGGAAATTCGCCCAAAACGCTTCCCCGGGCCCATGTCTCGGAAAATCGAGTAAAAGTTACCAAATATGAACACCCATACACTCACGAGTTCACTCGTACCAAAATTATCCAAATCCGATGTCTAAATCCCAATCAAAACTCAGAAATTAGATTGAGGGACTTTTCCCCAATTTTCTCAACTTCCTCACTCAAATTCCTTAATTAAATGAAGAAAACAACAATAGATTAATGAAATATAACCAAAATCGAGTTAGGCATCGTTACCCCAAAGCTCTATCTGAAAATCCCTCAAACAATCACCAATTCCCGAGCTCCCAAGTCCAAAAATGAAGAAATGAATCAAACCCTCGATTTCCCCCCTTTTCTGCTAGTTAATCGTTTCTGCGGTACCGCTTCTGTGGCTAGAGCTTCGCGCTTGCAGAATTTCATTCACTCTTCAGACTCCGCACCTGCACACCTATATCTGCAACTGCGGATGCGCTTCTGCGCTAACTCCTCCGCTTCTACGGAACCTTGGTTTCCTCTCCAATCCGCCTCTACGACCACCCTTCCACAGATGCGGCTCTGCTTCTGCGGCTCACCTGTTGCATTTGCGACCACTGACTAACAAGTCTAAAATCACACATGCGACCCCGTCCTCGCTTCTACGGGCTGCACCTACAGACTTCCCACCGCATGTGCAAAAACACCAAAACCAGCAACTTCATAAATTCTCCTAAGTCCCAACTCATTCCGTTAAGCATCCGAAACTCACCTGAGGCCCCCGAGGCCTAAACCAAACATACCAACCAAATCTAATACCAAACGAACTTAGTCGTGCCTTCAAACCACATCAAACAATGCTAGAATTACGAATCATCCTCCAATTCAAACTTAAAGAACTTAGAATTTTCCAAATTCGACAACCGATGCCAAAACCTATCAAACCACGTTCAATTGACCCCAAATTTTGCACACAAGTCATATTCAACCCTAAAAATATATTCAACTTTAGGAATCAGAATCCGACCTTGATATCAAAATTTCCACTGCCTACCAAAATCATCAAAAATTCCAGGTGTTACCAATTCAAGCCCTATTCCACTACGGACCTCCAAATCATATTCCGGACGCGCTCCTAAGTCCAAAATCATCTAACGGAGCTAATAAAACCATCAAAATTCAGGTCCTAGGTCATTTACACACAAGTACATCCGGTCGACTTTTCCAACTTAAGCTTCCAATTAAGAGACTAAGTGTCTTAATTCACTCCAAAAACCAAAACAAACCCTCCCGACAATTCTTAATAACATAAATAGATACAGGAAAATAATTACTAGGGGATCGGGGCCATAACTCTCATGACGACCGGTCGGGTCATCACAATGGCACATAAACTTAACTAACATTTAATAAGAAAAGAAATGTAAACTATGTAATGAATATAAGAAATAAATTCTAGATATGAGCTTATTAAAATCAACATCAAGTACTTAATGAAGGTACAATCATCTCAAGAGGACTAACTATCAAATCATAAAATTGTTCAGGATACTATTATTCAAAATCTCAAATGTCAAGAATATTTTCAACTATAATTTGAGAAAGCCCACCAATTAGTTGATTCGCCAAACACATACGTCATGCAGCTACATCAAAGCATAATCAAGTAACAAGAAGGACGGGAGTCCTAGATCAAGTAGGATCGTCACCCAATTATCAGGAGAATCAAGAGACATATTGAAAGTGGCTTTTCCATCCATACTCAAATGGAAAAGTCCATGATTAAGATGAAATGTGAATCCAAAGTCAAGATGGGTCAAGATCCAAACAAAAGGCATGCCAATAAAAGTGACAAAGTCACTATCACAGGAGGGACAAAGTTGCAATGATGCTCAAGCAATCCAAATATGTGGGCGAGTTAAATTTTCTTTCAAAAATACTTCACATGAAACCCATATGATTTTATGATATTCATAACTGAGTTACAATATGACAATAAATTTAAAGTACGATGAAATTTTACCTAACCTTAACCACTCACAATATCTCAACAAATTAAATTGAAAGGAACACTCAAGTTTTTTGTGCAAACCTAGGAGTTTTAGTGTTCCTAAAGCTAAAACGACATCAAGGGATTCTAGATCTTCTAAGCCACGAAAAGAGCGATTAATCTAAAGTGTGCTCCTTAGCTTGAACGAATGCCTCTTGTACCTTAAACACGTAATAAAAACTCACTAAAGGCCTGAAATTTAAATATGTTTAAACCAAATCATGATGAATATCAAAAGGGGAAAAATGAGTCACAACTATTTTAATAAAAATCTGGCAGCAACTTTGCCCTGTATTTCAGCCCTTTTTTGACAGAATAGACAACAAAATTGGCCATTTTATTCTTCATAAAAATTGTAGATCTATGTCTTATCTTTCTACAGAATTTAAAGCACCAAAATCCGAGTTTTAGAGAAAATGTTACGCTCCAAATACTAACGGCTGCCCAGTTCAAAAAAGGGATTAAATCTCTTACTTTCAAAATCACAAATTCTCTAACAACAAACTTAAAATTTTTACCAAAATATGTTGAACGAGAATCTTACCATAAGTTTGAGAGAGTTTCTCCAAAAATCCAAACTTAGGATTTCAATAAGCTTAGCACATCTTGATTGGTGAAGATAACATTCCAACATTTATTCAAAAGATAAAGATTAAACTTTTATGTAACCAAATGTGATCTTGATGGGAGTGAGAGAATGGTACTTGTGTGGAATGAGAATTCTCCAAAGGCTAATAGAAAGAACACGAAGAAAATGTCTTTTGAGAGAGAGAAAGAGATATTTCTAATAAAGGGTTTATCTCCCAAATGGGTAGAAGATAGATACTTATTTTTATTAACTGGGTCAAAAATAGATTTCAGGGAACCAATAGGATATAATAAATCTTTTTTATAATCTTTCTTTTTAATCAAATAAAGTATAAAAATTAAATTCAAGAAAAATGATAAAACGTTAGCGATAAAAACAAGATCACTTGAATACACATAATTTATTTATAAAATTTAGGGTGTTACAAAACTCAATCCCAAAATCTAGTTAATGAGGCGAGGATTGCCCAAGACTATATGAATTGACAATGATATCCGCATCCCACTAATGTGGGACTCAACATCACCCTCATGTCCAGGCATGCGAACTGGAGTGTGGACACTATAAATAAGGGTCCAATATTGGTAATAATAAATTGGGATGGGTTTGATATCATGCAATGCAAGAGGCAAGAAATGAAATAAAAGAATTCTACGCCTTACGTGCATACCACGTAATCAGAGATAATAACTTGCCTATTCATGAATATAAGATATTTATACACCACACAAGACTCTTTTCATGACCCAAAATTCACTAAGGTCGTGATGGCACCTAACACCGCCGTCATACAAGTGCATGAGCATATATTAATGAGTACAATAATAATACAACATCCGTCTGAAATACAAGTTAGACGGGGAATATAAATAACCCTGATGGAGACTAAACGACATTAATCATAGGAAACATAATTTGCGAGCTATCGCTTCTATCTACTTTCTCTCTCTAGAACACGTTAGTGAATTAACGTGCTCAGCCACCGGAAAAAGGCCATAGGGAGGCCGGCGAAGAAGCATAACAAGGCAACTGTAACAATTGGAGCAATAGCTAAGAGGATTGGAGTAATTACAACAAACAGTGATGGTGAAACTACATAAGAGGAGAATGAATGGCCGATTTCAACAAATCGGAGAAGTGGACCTAATACACCAATTTCAGGAGTGATCACGACTGGAATTACATCGATGAACAAGGATCAGACTAAAGGAACACCACAATCACACATGCATGTGGAAATCAAATTCAGCAGGAAGCTATGGAGCAGGGAGATGGTAAGATGAAGGAAGTGCAACAAGTTGATGAGAAATCACAAACAAAACTACCGGAGAATAAGACTTGGGCAAATCTAGTTGGTAACAATCGATTTGGATTGCGAGGTATGAATCTCAATTTTGTAGCTCCAATAGTTCAAAATGGGGAAAAAATTGCAGAATTAGCAAAAACTGAAGTTGAAAGGGAAACAGAAATGAAATAATGCACTGATTTTGTATGTTGTTGGTACTACACCTACGATTGGAGCGCTGGAGAGATTTTTGGCAAGTCAGTGGAATTTTGTAGCAAAACCAATGATATTCTATCATAATGAGGGATACTTTGTGATTAAATTTAATAATAGGGATGATCGCGATGTTGTACTATGTTCAGGACCTCATACTATTGGGAATAAGCCTATAATCATAAAGGTGTGGTCATCAGAATTTAGCTTTAAGGATGAAATTCTGAAAACAATTCCACTATGGGTCATACTGCCAAATTTACCGTTGAACTGTTGGAGTGCAAACTCGTTAAGCAGGCTAAGGAGTGGATTAGGGATGCCACTATATGCGGATGAATGTACGACTAATATGGAGAAAATATCTTATGCAAAAATATTAATTGAAATGGATGTAACAATATCATTACATGAGACTATTAAAATCCAGGATCCAAATGGCAAGAATTTCAATCAGAAAGTTGAATATATCTGGAGGCCAGAGTATTATGGAAAATGTCTAGTGATTGGACACAGTTGTAAAGAGGAAAGGCAGCAGGACAAAGGGCAATTAATGAAGATAAACGTACAGAAGAAAGTATGGCAAGTCAAAGAAGTAGCAGAGAAGAAGCAAGAAGAAGTGAAAGAGAAAGAGATACCAATAAGTGTTGAGGATAATGCAACAGTAGAAACTAATGAGGGATGGAAGGCAGTCAAAGGAACATCAGCAGCCAAACCATTACAAGCACCAAATGGAAGCAGAATGAGAATAACTAATGGATTCCCTGTACTTAATAAACAGAATGAAGGTGAACAACAGGATGAACAAGGAAAGGTTGTTGAAAGAGGTCAAAGTAGTAGAGGTGAAAACACAGGGGTGGTACACATACTATTCAAACAGAAATGAAGTTAGTAACATGGAATATAAGGGGACTAAATAAGAGTTATAAGCAGAAGGAGTTAAGTAGATATATAAGAATAAACAAAATTAGCATTATGGCTATGTTTGAGCATAAAACAACAGAAGAAAAAGGAAATCAGATTATAAAGAATAGTGTTAAAGGATGGAACCATGCTGCAAACTATGATGGGAATGGGAATGGAAGAATATGGGTGCTATGAGATCCAAATAAACTCCAGTTCACTGAAATGTGGAAGAGTACTCAATTGATACATGGGAAGGTGACAATCAAATACAATTTTATTTTACTGCTGTATATGGTCTACATACTGTGGAGGATAGGAAGACACTTTGGAAAGAATTAGAAGTTACTAGAAATGGAGTGGATGGGGCTTGTCTAGCTAGGGGGATTACAATGCAATAATGAATATGGAGGATAGAAAGGGTGATAGAAGAATACAAGATGTAGAAATAAGGGATTTTAAGGAATTCATGATTGACAATGATATGAATGAGCTCAAATGCCTAGGAAGGAAGTTCACATGGACAAATAACCATGTATGGATCAAGATTGATAGAGCAATAGTCAATGCAGAGTGGATGACTACAATGAAGTAGTTAGAAGTGATTGTTATGGAACCTTTTCTATCTGACCACACACCTTTGAGCATTCAGTTTGAAGGTGAAGATAGGGATGGACCAAAAATGTACAGATTCTATAACTATGTGGCTGATATGAAGGACTTTATAAATGTGGTGGACAAAACATGGAAGACTACTACTAGAAGCATAGGAATGGAAGGGATATGGTAGAAGCTGAAAACAATAAAGAAGGAATTGAAGAAAATGCACACAAAGGAGTTCAAAAGAATCAGTGAGTACAACAAACAAGGAAACAATTGCTGGAGATACACGAAAAAATGCATGATCCAAATCAGTCTACAAGCATAATTGAGGCAGAGAAGGAGTTAAGAGGAAAACTGGAGAAATGGGCAAGGATTGAAGAAAGCATAATGAAGCAGAAATCAAGATCCAAGTGACGGAGACTAGGAGACTCCAATAGTGCTTATTTCTATGCATGCATGAAAAACAGAAACTCTATGAACCACATCAAATGCCTAGTAGATCAGAATGGGAATGTTCGACAGAAGGTTCATGAAGTGGAGCAGGAAATAGTGGGATTTTACAAGAAGTTATTAGGAAATGCAGCAGATCAAATACCAGGAATCAATCCAGCAGTGATGAAGGAAGGTGCAGTATTAACATGATATCAACAACTGACACTATTAGAGCCAATCACTTCAGAGGAAATCTATCAGGCAGTGCAAAATATTGATGATAATAAAGCCCAGGTTGTGATGGTTTTAATGCTTATTTCTTTAAGAAATCATGGCCTGTTATAGGGGAGGAAGTAATCAAAGCAGTGAAGCATTTGTTTGAGACTGGTGAGATGTACAAGCCTATAAATTGTATTGTTGTGACATTAATCCCTAAATCAAGAATCCAATCTCAATAAAAGAATACATGCCTATATCCTGCTGTACTATGCTCTACAAGATAATTTCAAAAATGATGACTAGAAGATTGCGGAAGGTTATGGATCAGCTTATTGATACAAACCATGCATCATTTGTACCAGGTAGAGACATATCAGACAATATCATCCTAAGCCATGAATTAGTGAAAGGGTATGGAAGAAAGGGGATTACACCAAGATGTATGATCAAGTTAGACATGCAAAAAACCATCTATATACATAATTTTTTGCATGTTCTGTAGGGGTGATGAAATATCTATCTACATGCTATATGATTGTTTCAGGGAGTTCTCAAAAGTGTCAGGGCTGAATGCAAACAAGAACAAAAGTTCCATATATTTTGGTGGTGTGAAGACACAAGTTCAGCAAAGAGTCATAGAGGAGCTGGGATTTCCAAAAGGTGAACTGACCATAAGGTACTTGGGAGTACCATTGAGTACTAAGAGGTTGTCAATAGTACAGTTTCAACCATTGCTGGACAGAATGTTAGGAAAAATAACATCTTGGACAGCAAAATTCCTATCTTATGCTGGCAGAATACAATTGATCAAAAGTGTGCTGCTATCAATTCAAAATTATTGGTCACAAATATTTGTCTTTCCAAAGAAGATAGTTTATCTCATAGAAGCTATATGCAGAAAATTCTTATGGTCTGGGGGTGTTGAGGTGACAAAAGCTGCTCTTGTGGCATGGAAGGAACTCTGTCAACCAAAAGCAAGTGAAGGATGGAATTTTCTTGATATTGAAACAAGGAACAAAGCTGCAATATGGAAACTACTATGATGTTTAGCTCAAAAAAAGGATAAACTATGGGTAATATGGATTCACACTTACTATGGGAAATGGAAGGCTATTGAACAGATAGAAGCTAAACAAGCTTCATGGTTGGTAAGGAAGATATTGAAGGCAAAACAATACATCCTAGAGGCTGGCATAGAGCTGGACGAGATTCTGGAAAAAGTGACCATAACTATCAGCTATATTTACAAGAAGATGAAGCAGGATCAACATAAGGTACAGTGGAGGAAACTGATATGTAATAATGGAAGTATGCAGAAATGGATTTGCATTCTGTACCTAGCTATTTTGGGCAAACTGGCTACAAGGGACAGATTAGAGTGGGGGATAACAAAGCAACTACAATGCTCACTGTGTGATGTTGAAGAGGAAAGCATGGAACACCTATTCTTCAAGTGTACATATACAACAACAGTATGGGGGAAATTACTACAATGGATGAACATAAAAATACAGCCGATGGAATGGAGCCAAGAAGTAGCATGGGCAAACAGGAATGCTCGTAACATATCAGAAGATGCTGAGATTTACAGAATAACAATTGCATGTTGTGTTTACCATGTATGGCAGGAGAGGAATTACAGAACTTTTCGTGGACAACAAAGATCAGCTGGAACTCTAATCAAAAAAATTATACAAATGGTGTGTGGAAGAGGATACATGATGATTAGATTGAGAAATAGATTAGAAGAATTAAATTTCTATCCATAAAGCAATTGTATGTCGATGAATTAGCTTGTAGATAGAAATAGATGAATAGAGGTGACACTAATTCTGGGAGGATGTCCAGAATTAGTGAGTAGTTTTTTTTGTGTGATGTAATTCCCATACTTGGTAATAATATATGTTAGTTACCAAAATAACAATCTCTCTGATGGAGACTCTGTATGACGCGGATCGTATCAAGGAAGTTCAGCTCACCGTAAAGTCCCTACAACAGTCGCGCCTTTGCACCCAAAGTACCACAAAAAATATATATGTATACCTGCACAATAAGTTCAGCATGAGTACGTAAATCAACGTGTACTCAGTAAGCCTAACCCCATAGAAGTAGTGACCAGGGGTCGACATCGACACTTACTAGTGGTCCAATAAGACAGATACAGTAAGAAGTAAACATATATGAGTCAAAGTAAATAAACGAGATAAACAAGTATAAATACGTGGTATACTTCTTCTCTCAACAATTAAACTTAGCAGTTACCTCCTCCACCGGAGTGTGTGTGTGTGTATATATATATATATATATATATATATATATATATATATGGGACTTCACCAGATAGGACGTCATAATTCAACTTAGGAAAACTTCCAGATATAGTGGCTTTTTGATAGATAATACGCACGATTCCATAGGAGTATTTTATAGAAATGACGAGGCGTATGACCCGATCCCATAATATTCTAGTATATAATCATAGATACATCTATTATATTGCCGAGGCGAACAACCCGCTCCCATGAGAGTGTGGTATATAATCTTGTCGAGGAGAACAACCCGATCCCATAAGATGTGCGCACTACCAAGGGTCGAACGACACGAACCATATATGTATCTATCCTACCGAGGCGAACGACCTGATCCCATTATAATAAGAAGCTTTGACGGGTCCTTGACCCCACTCACGAAGGGACATGTGAGTTATAAGGAGTTTTGAGGAAACCTTTCGATGAGAATGCATAACGCGGGAGAAAATCGTACGAGGAGTAAAATTATTCGCGGCTCATCACGAAGCCCGTCGAATCTCTACAATAGCGAGTCTATCGCTTTACACAAGTCTAGTCTCAAGTCGTAATGTAACATAAAGGAATTTAATAGGCAAGGGACTGCTCAAATAGTATAACTATAGCATGGTGTGAACCTAAGTCTACCCAAACAATAACATGGATTTAGCTATATACGAACTCTCGTCACCTCGGGCGTACGTAGCCCCCGCAACAAGTAGCACATATAAAATGCATCACCTAGGGGTAGTTTCCCCCTCACAAAGTTAGAAAGGAGACTTATCACTCTCTGAAGTTCCATAACCGTCTCCAAATCCTCTCTAATATCTCAAGTCGATGCCCGTCGATACAAAAACTAGTCAAACAAGCTGCAAACCAATCAAAGTATACTCTAATACCCATAATCAATCAATTTAAACAATTCCTATCCTCGTTCGAAAAATCAATAAAGTCAACCCTCGGGCCCACGTGCCTAGATTCCAAAATTCTTTAAAGATAAACTTTACCCATAACACCACAAACGCAAATATATAATGTTTTCCTAATTCCATGTCCAATTTCGTGGAAAAATTCCAAAAATACCAATTTTTAGGCTTCTTTCAAAATCTCACAATTTCTACTAATTTTCATGGTTAAATCCTTATGGAATCGATGTAGTTAGCTAAAATATGCGGTAATTACTTACCGTGCAATAGATGATGAAAATATCCAAAAATTTCCCAAACCAAGAGAGAAATGAGTGAAATGAGCAAAATCCCGATTCAAAACAATATGCCCAGGTTCGCATTTGCGGACAAAATCTTTGCATTTGCGACTGAACAATAAACCCCAATGAACAGTGTTTGCAATTGCGTTGAACACTGTATACCATTGGAATGAACAGTGCCTCACTAGAAACCAACAAACCCAAACTTCTTTGAAATGATCCGAAATCACCCCAAAACTCATCAGGAACCTCTCAGACACAAACCATATATGAATCTCAATCTAAAACACGCTATGGACCTACTCGCACACTCAAAACACTTAAAATAGGTCGTCTTGACCCGATATTGACCATGGTCAAACTCCAATTTTTTTTTACTTTATTAGTCTCTCAACCAATGATAAAAAAATACACCCAAGCCCCTGGGACCCCGTCAAATCATACCAACGAGTCCCAAAACATGATACGAACTTAGTCGAGGTTTCAAATCATATCAAACAATGCCGAAACTACGTATCACGCCTCGAATCGAATTATGAGTTATGAAATTTTAATATTCTATAATTTACGCTGGAGCGTATCAAATCAATCCGGAAAGACTTCAAATTTTGCACACAAGTCATAAATGATATTACATACCTATTCCCACTTCTGGAATCATAATCTGACTCCAATATCAAAAGTCCACTCTCGATCAATCGTCCCAAAGACCTTCAATTTCTAACTTTCGCCAAATGACTCCGAAATGATCTACAGACCTCCAAATCCACATACTGATGCGCTCCTGAACCAAAATCACCATACAGAGCTATTCACAGACTCGGATTTCCAAACAAACATCGATAACATCAAAATCCACTTCAACCTAAACTTATGAAATTCATCCAAAATGCCAACTTTTCACAATAAGCGGCGCATGCTCTCGGGTCATCCAAAGCCTTATCCGGACATACGCCCAAGTTTAAAATCATCATACGAACCTATTGGAAGCTTCAAATCCCGATTTTGATGTCGGTTACTCAAAAGTCAAACCTTAGTAATTTTTTCCAACTTTAAGCTTCTGAAATTAGAATTTTCCATCCGAATCAACTCTGAACATCCCAAAATTCAATTCCGACCACACATACAAGTAATACTATATGAAGTGAAGCTACGCAAGGTCTCAACTACCGAACGACACGCTAGAGCTCAAAACGATCGGTCGGATCGTTAAAACTCTATCAAAGGACACTAATCAAACAAAATAAAGGAAAATTTTCTAAGGATCATCTCCTGTAACTGAGTTACCTATCTATGGAAAGTAATAATTTTGCAACTTATTAATTATTCTGGAACAATATATATTTAATTGTTGGCAAAATGGCCTCGAAATTACTTAAACTTGCACTGGTTTGCTATCCCGATAAATAAACTCATATTTTTTCCATTTGAACCTTCGACTGTGCGTATGTATCAATCGCATTGACTTGGATGACAAGTTAAATACTTAGGATTTTATTATTTAACACATGTAATTTATGGGGCTCACCATTTTTAGCCAATTTTGAAAACTTCCGGCTTCCCCTTCATCTAAAGCTTTCCACACCACTGCTTCTTCCCATCCCTTACTAGTTTTATGGTTTTACCACCACAATCAACCTCAAACAAATAATTTTTCTTCCTTTTGTTCTTCAAATTTATAACAACTCCACCAAATCACCACCATGAATCACTGGTTTCATGCATCCTCATGGTTAGAATTCATCAAATCTCCTTCAATGAGGATCTACTGTTTAATCATCATTTTTGCTTTTCTCCCATTATTTTTTTGAAATTCTCTCTAGAAAAATTTAAATCAAGAAACAAAAAGCTCACAAATTAAAAATTATTGCAGCCTTCACTATTACTAAAGAATCAACTCGACTCTACAAGTTGTAGTCGCCACCATAATCGATTATACATAACCCCAACAGCTATAAAACACGAGAGCTTCTTTATTAGCCCTTTCTAATTGATGGTTTCAGGAATTTCTATATCATCCTCATAAGATTTGTGGAAAAAGAAAAAAATGATGAGTGATGATGAATCTGAAAGCTTGAAGGAGGAAGAGAATGAATTAAAAGAAGAAGATAGGTTTGTAGGTGTTTGGGGAAGTTAGGGAAGGAACATGCAGAAATAAAGGAGACGAATAGAGAGATAACTAATTGGGAAAATTTTCTTTCTTTTTAATAATTTTGATCCTTCTTTTTTTGTTTATTTTTCTTATCTTAGTACCTTTTTTGTTACAAATGATTGCACACTCCTTATGTGCCTAATAGACACTAGTTTGGCCATATCAGTACTGTGATCGCTATGTGTACATGGTTAATGGTTACATGGGTCTATCAGTTCACAAATATATGGGTTTGAATGTTCAAATGGGAAAGGTATAAGTTTGTTTATCGGATGGAAAATTGGTGCACGTTTAAGTGGCTCCGAGACCATTTTGCCTTAATTGTTTATAAAATATTTTCAAATGGGCCTACTGATCACCCTATTTTCATGTAAATATTTTTTTAAAAGCGTGAAGCAGCGCACACCAGGTAGAGAAGACAAGCCTACTAGTTTCAGTAAAAAGATGAAAAGCAAGCCTATTATCTTAGTATCCCAAGTAAATTAATCTTTTAAGTCATTTTTTTTCAAAACATTGTGTACACATCAAAATTTTAACGGATCTAGTTAAATCCTAAATTCAAGATACTACAAAAGAATTCTTTAAATTCTAGGATACAAAAATCCTAACTTGGAGGGTACTTTTCAAAAATCCTAACTTGAAGGATACTCTACCCTAACCCGAGGTTACTTCTATAAATAGGGTTACATATTTCCTTTGAAAACAGCTCACAAATTGAGGTAATATCAGAAAATTTCATAAATTCTCGGGATGTTCAGAAAGGGATCAAGGCATAAAATAATATCATGATCAATAGATGTTCTTCTTAATAATCAAATACTTCAAGAAAAACATCCACACAATGACCGACTTTCATAGAGATCAAATAATCCAGAGAGATCCGCATCATCCTACATTTGAGAATACATTGATCCATCCCTCGAATCATGGTGAACAATCCGAAGGAAGAATTAAGGGAATAAACAGAATTGTACCTGCATTTTTATCAATAAAGTCACTTATCTTTTACGTTTGTGATTGAAAATTTTCATATATGTAGAAATTTTATTGCAAACAAATTGGCACGCCCAGTGAGACTAGTTTTGCACTTCATCTCTTCCTCCTGCAAGTTGGAAACTATAAGTTTCATAATCAACAGTTGCAATGTTCTTCAAAAAAGGCAATAATGTTCCATATATGCAAGGATGTCACTCCCGTAGAATTTAAATACATACAAAGAGCCTATGCAGCGAAATATTAATAGGAACGTACCTTCAGCCAATGTTGTTCAAGCGTTGTAGGAAATCACCTTTGAAACCTTTAGCAGAAAACCCAGAGAGCCTTCTAGTATGTGTCAATCATAGGATACCAGACTGATGGAGTCACATACGTATTTATAGGTAGGCTAGGGACTTTTAGGCAAATACTTTAGCCCTAGGGATTTCTCCATAAATTATAATTGCCCTAGGAACTCCTAATAAAAAATATTTCTTTCCATCAAAGAAACTACCATATATGCATAACTATAGAATATTATCTGATATATTATTTCCTTTGGGAGACAGGATAAATAATTTATTACCTTATACATGGGCCACGCTAGAATCTCCAGAAGATACGATAAATTCTAACCACTGCTGCATTTGCTGATCTCAATCATATTGACCCGATCATTCAGTGTATATTCAAGGCTAATGGCCGGCTCTCCAAATAGTCTCATTCTAGAATCACAAAATTGTAAAGGAGATGTGACCACAAGTGAGACACATCTCACTAAATTCGCAAAGCCGCAACGAAGAAAGAATCGCCAATTTGTTTCTCACTTGCAACGCACAGATCCCCGACGCCTTTTGTATAGATTTTTAGAGGCGGCTCCCAATATATATTTCCCTCATGGGACTTGACTCCTTAAGTTGTATTAATAAGTTGCAAAAAATACAATAGGAGAATTCTGTTATTTGAAAAAAATAAAGAACCAAAGTTTTATATTGTCATGGGCGGCTTTCAATGCATGCCCCATGACCCTTTGGGTGCGTCCCGTGGTGTCCTGGCAAGCCTCCCAACGCTTAGCAACACAGACGTCCCCGTGGTCTTGACTGCGCCAAGTGACAAGCGCGCATGAGCCTCTATCTCCCCACTGATATCCCTCGCCAGTGCCCAGCCGCAGGTAGATGGCAACAACACTGTGCATATCGTGATGCCAAAGACAGGATTGGCGGACAGTAATTGCACTGACATCAATTGCTTAGACTTACGTCGCTCTTCCTAAGAATATCAGGAAGACGCCACGTAGCAGTTGATATCAGAGCCTAGTCTTGACATCAGACGAGGGGACACATTGCCATTACCACCATTTCAGACCATAGTGAATCATAGGGACTGCATTGTGGCCCTTGAAGAGACGGTTGACGTATTACGGCCCATCGTGGATACGGTGCCTGAACTAAGAACAGTTTAATGCAAAGGTTGGACGACCTGGACCGCAGAATGCTACAGGCCTAAGTTGATACAGAAAACATCAGTCGCGACAAACGACAGCCACATAGGCAGCCAAAACTTTTGGTTAATTCGAAGGCCTCCAAAAGAGCGTGTTGAGGATTTAGCCTACAGGGCACAAGAGGCAGACAGAGTGACTATCATGCAACAAAATATAGACAACTTGATAGGCCAGGTTTTAGGAAAGAATCGTGACTGAGGCTCACACTTCTAGGTATTCCGTGCACCCAGGTTCTACGAAGATGTATCATGATATCAAGGAAGTCTATTGGTGGAATGACATGAAAAGGCATATGGCAGACTCTGTGTCAAGGTGTCCGAATTGTCAGCAAGTAAAGGCCGAATACCAACAGCCTGGTGGGTTGGCACAAAACATAGAAATTCCAATGTGAAAGTGGGAAATGATTAATACGGATTTTGTGGTAGGACTGCTACACACTCTGTGCAGGTTTGACTCAATTTGGGTGATCGTGGACTGACTCACGAAATCAGAACACTTCTTGCTAGTTAAATATACCGACTCAGCGGAACATTATGCTCAGTTGTATATCAAGGAAATAGTCAGGCTGCATGGCACTTCAGTTTCTATCATTTCCGATCAAGGGGCTCAGTTCATGGCCAATTTTTGGAAGAAATTTCAGCAAGGTTTGGGTTCTCAGGTGAATCTTTGTACATCCTTCCATCCACAGACCGACGGCCAAGCAAAACGGACTATTCAGACGCTTGAGGATATGTTGTGTGCTTGTGTTCTCGACTTCAAAGGTCGCTGAGATGATCATTTGTCACTCATAGAGTTTGCTTATAACAACAGCTTTCATACTAGTATTCAAATGGCACCATTTGAGGCATTATATGGTGGGAGATATAGGTCTCATATTGGTTGGTTCGAATTTGGGGAAGCTAAGTTGATAAGGCCAGATCTTGTGCATCAGGCTATGGAGAAGGTTAAGATCATTATGGAGCAGCTGAAAACTGCTCAGAGTCGTCAAAATTCCTATTCGGATGTTCATCGGAGAGACTTAGAGTTCAAAGAAGATGATTGGGTATTCTTGAAGGTTTTCCCCATGAAGGGTATAATGCGTTTTAGTAGAAAAGAGAAATTGAGTCCGAGGTATGTCATGCGTACAAAATCATTCATAGGATTGGTCAGGTGGAGTACAAGTTTAAGCTACCACCCGAGATGTCATTAGTGCACCCGGTATTCCATGTGTATATGTTGAAGAAGGTAGTTGGAGATCCGTCAGCTATTGTGTCGGTTGAGACCATTGAGGTTAATGAAGAACTGTCATATGAAGAAATTCCAGCTTCCATTATTGATAGGCAAGTCCGAAAGTTGAGGAATAAAGAAATTGCACCCGTAAAGGTGTTATGGAGGAACCAGCAGGTTGAAGAGGCTACTTGGGAGGCCGAAGATGAGATGAAAAAGAAGTATCCTTACTTGTTTGTATAAGCTATGTAACCTTTTAATAAAATTGTCGCCTAGGGATTGTTGTATCCCTTTTTCAGTTAACGTGGAGCTGCTCCTTCCTAAATATATTGTAGATGAGGCCACATTTGGTGTTGTTATGAGCTATATTGCGTCATTGGATTGTGTATATGTTTTTAGGATGTGTTTATGGGGCTCTCTGATAGGTGGATTGGCAAAGGAAACTCTGGCGAAATTTTTGAAATAGGGGGTCAGTCAAAGTTGGGGCTGCTGGTGTGTGGTATGAAAACTGAGTTGCATAAGATACTGATAGCAAACCTTGATCCTCATTCGAGGAAGAATGATCTTAAGTGGGGGATGATGTAAGGCCCCGTAAATATTTTCTAACAACCAGGGATTTCTGGCATTGGGGAGTTAAAGGGAAATATTTTGCAGAGATTGGCATTTCTGCGGCACATTATGCGGCCGCGTAATTACTCTGCGGGCCGTAGAATGGCCGCAGAGTGAAGCAACTCTTTGGGCCAATTTTGAGGTCAATTTCATGGTAGAGAATGGGTTAAGGAATGATAGAATCTTTCATAAAGGGCCTTAAAAACATTAATGCACACATAGTGTTTGATAATGTGCTCAAATGAGCTAGAATCATGACCATCTTCCTAATATTGGTCCAACTTGTTACATTTCTAAAGTCTAAGAATTCCTGAAAGTTTTAAGGTTTAAAGGAGTCTAAATTGAGGTATTTTGGCTAAACCACCTTCTTCTTAGAATTGAATCCCACGGTGTTCATGTAATTGGTGTAAGTCCCAAATTGATCATTATAGAATTGGTTGTTCCTAATGTGTTTGTGTTGAAGGATAAATGCTTCATCATGTCATCTTTCCATTTGAGGATGTGTACAAAATGTGGAATATGTGTTATAAATGTTAAGACTTTATGTCAAGATCGAATAAATGTTATTATGCCATATTGTATGAAAAGCCTCGATGTGCTTAGGATTCCCAAATTGCTCATATGTGTACTAATGCCTTAAATGGTAGGCCTTATTGTTGTTGATGATAATGATGTTTGAATGTGAAAAAGGGGAAACTGGAATTATGAAATACGACCAAGTGTGATGAATGACTTTTCTAATTGAGGCCACTCGTTCCAGTGAATGGAGAAGATGTGAAAGAAGTATGAAGTTGGATGATTGATTGAAAAGGGTGATGTCTCGGGTGAGACGACCTAGCCGATTGGGTTGTGATCGGACGCCATTTCGCACACATAGTGGTTGTGCTGGAAATGATAATTGATATTGTGGTTACGGTTGATGTCACAAATGATATGACCTAGCCGATTGGGCTGTGATCGGACTCCGTGTAAGAATGTGGTGGTATTGTGAAGGCACATCGGAACTAAAGATCACTCAACCTAATAACATGGAAATTGACTTGAAAACCTATGCGATACTTATAACTTGATGTGTTAGTGTTATTTTAAGCTCTTATTGGATTCTTGACTGTTCCCCCCTGTATTATTATTCATTCCATTGATATGATGTTTAGTTTTACATACTAGTACTATTCGACAGTACTAACGTTCCTTTTGACGGGGGCGCTGCATCTTTAAATGGATGCAGGTGGTTCCATAGCTGGCAATGTTGATCAGCGATAATGGTACCTCCTTTTCCCAGCAGACTTGGTGAGCCCCACTTCATCTCGGGGTCATGTATTGTATCTTTTGTTCATATATTATCACGCTCTGAGGTATAGCCTGAGCTTGTTGCCGGCACTATCATAACACTCTTTTGTATCTTTTAGAGGCTCCGCAGACACTATGTGGGCTGTGCATGGGTGCTAGAAAAATCAAACAGATTATGTTGTGTTTAGATCTCTTGTTCCACTCGAATCATAAGAATGTGTGTATTTTGAAACTTAAAAGTGATGTAACCAACGAGATGATTTAGTATTGTATATATGATCTTCCTACTGTCTAACTAATGAATTCATATCTTCTCTTGATCATGGGTGATTTGGGTAGAAAGTATCTAACATGCTTTCTCGACCGGGTTCACTCAGTTGAGCACCGGTTGCGCTCCCCGAGGTTGGGGTGTGACAACTTCGATGCTGTTGAGGGCCTCGAAGAAGCTAAGAAGGTAGCAGTTGCTGCCATGTATCTTCAAGGTGATGCTAAACACTGGTGGCGGGTGAAGTACGAAGCCATTAGGGCCAGTGAAGATTCTCTAAAGACAGGGGCAGAGCTGAAACCAGCCATACGCCTACAGTTCTTCCCCAAAAATGTTGAGTACATTTCAAGGAGAAATCTACGGGAGCTCTACCATACGAAATCAATGCGGGATTACGTGTGAGAATTATCCATGTGCATGCTGAACATATGTGACATGGGGGAAAAAGACAAACTCTTCATATTCCTAGAAGGGTTGAAACCTTATGCCCGTATGAAGCTGCAAAGACAAAGGGTAGATATCCTACCCAAGGCGATCCAAGCAGTGGAATGCCTTGGGGACTATCAAGTGGAAATTCAGAAGCATAGGACTCAACCGCCTGTCCGAGCGGGATACAAAGGGGACAAGACAACAATGGTGGCCCTAGCAGAAGTGGAGGAGATCGAAGTGCAACTAAATCTAATACTCCTTCCTCAGGAATCAATAGTGATGTGTCAAACAACAATGATCGAGGGAGATGTCCCCCTTCAGGATGTCGTAATTGCGGTGGACCACATTGGAATAATGAATGCCCACATGCGCAGATGAATGCCCATCAAGTTTTTGATGATGGGACGGATGACAAAGTATATGATACGGACTAGACCGAACCAGTAGGTGCCTTCAATGTAATTGTTAGCTCTATTTCTGAGGCATTAGCGGGAACCAGTGCTGGTATCCATAAGAAGAAGAACCCCTGCCCAATCACCACGAAAGGGAAAAAGAAGGAGGGTGAGAAGACTCCTCTTAAACAAGAGAGGACCTTAATGTTCGTTAAGATGAAGATAAATGGAAAGCCCATTGGGGCGATGATAGACACTGGTGCTAACCATAACTACTTAGCCTTGACTCAGGAGGAGCGCGTTAGTATATTTGTAGGAAAGGGCAGAGGCCGTGTCAAGGTTATCAACTCACCTCCTCAACCGGTAGGTGGAATAGCCAAAGAAGTACCAGTGAAGCTTGGTCCTTATGAAGGAAAATTCAACATGCATGTGGTGATCATAGATGACTTCGAGTTGATAGTTGGGTTGGAATTCCTGAGACAAAGAAACACCATGTACATACCGTATGCAGAACGGGGCCAAGCCCTGCATTATCTCGTGCATGCCTATGAAGATGTCCGTTGAGAAAATCTCTGCCTTGCAGTTGAAAAAGGGAGTCAAAAGACATGAACCTATGTTCCTAGCTACCATATGCATTGAAGATATAGAACCCTCATCGGGTCCCATTCCTACACCCGTGAAGGAGCTGCTACTGGAGTTTGAAGATGTCATGCCACAGGATATACCAAAGATACTCCCGCCTAGGCGCACTGTGGACCATGGGATTGAGTTGGTGCTGGGTGCGAAGCCACCCATTTGGGTGCCTTATAGAATGTCTCAACCCGAACTCACCGAGCTTCGGAGATAGTTGACGAAAATGCTAGACACATGGATTATTGTGCCCTTAAAGTCCCCATATGGGTCCCCTGTGCTATTCCAAAATAAAAATAATGGTAGTCTATGAATTTGTGTGGATTATCGGGATCTAAAAACAATCACCATAAAGAACAAGTACCCTATTGTTCGACAGACTGGGTGATGCGATGGTGTTAAAAAAATAGACCTAAAGAAAGAGTATTGGTAAGTTGGGATTGCAGAGGGTGATGAACACAAGAAGATCTGTGTGACAAGAAGTTCGTTCGACTTCCTAGTTATGCCATTCGGCTTGACTAATGCTCCAGCCACATTTTGCACCGTGACAAGTATTCCGAGAGTACATTGATGAATTTGTGGTGGTCTACTTGGATGAAATTGTGCTATTTAGTCAAACATGGGAGGAACACCTAGAGCACTTGTGGAAGGTCCTAGCCCGATTGCGGGAGCACGAATTATATGCGAAAGTATCCAAGTGCTCCATTGCTAAAAAACAGATTGACTTCCTCAGACATGTCATCGAGGATGGGCAAATCAAGATGGACCGACAAAAGATTCAGGCTATCACAAATTGGCCGTTGCCCAAGGATATCCATGCCTTGAGGGTGTTCCTTGGCCTATGCAATTTCTATCGCCGATTTGTGAAAAATTACCCCCTCATCACAGTGCCATTGATAGAACTCCTCAAGAAGGTCACGCCTTGGGATTGGGGACCCATGCGAGATGAGGCCTTCAACGCATTAAAACCAGCTATGTCTAGTAGCCCCGTCTTGGCCATCCATAATTTGGACAAGCCACTCGAGGTACAAACAGATGCTTCCGACTATGCTCTTGGCAGAGTCTTACTACAAGAAGGCCATCTTGTAGCGTACGAAAGCCGGAAGCTGAAGGATGAAGAGTGGCGCTATGCCGCCCATGAGAAAGAATTATTAGTTTTCATTCATTGTTTACGCCTTTGGAGGCACTATCTGCTGGGAACCCCATTCGTGGTCAAGACAGACAACACCGTTGTTAATCATACCATGACCCAACCGAAGCTTAATAGCCGATAGGCTCGGTGGCAGGAACTACTAGTAGAATTTCACTTCAACCTGGAATACCGAGGGAAGACTAATCATGTTGATGATGCGCTCAGTTGGAGAGCTGACCTAGCATTAGGTTGCCTACTCACCACCCTAAGGGGGAGCGATGTAGCCACCACCATAAAAGACTAAATACAAGATGTACTCATCAAGGATCCTGCTGCATAGTATTTGGTTGATCTGGTAGGACGTGGAAAAACTCGCCTTCTACATGGAAGATGGTTTCCTGAAATTGAAAGGGAACTGACTCTATGTTCCTAAAGGAGGAGATCTGCGGAGGACCCTTCTGGCGGAATGTCACGATACTTTGTGGGCCGGCCATCCCGGTGAAGAACGCATCATGGCATTACTTTGTCGTGCATATTATTAGCCTCAAATGGACGATGACGTCGCTCAGTATGTGTAGACTTGTCTAGTATGTCAGAAGGACAAGTCAGAACCCTTGACACAAGCGGGACTATTGGAACAACTAGCTGTCCCAAAGAGACCTTGGGAAAGCGTTTCCCTGGATTTCATCACTGATTGCCCAAGGTTGGAGATCTCACAACTATATTGGTTGTGGTGGATCAATTTTCCAAGTATTTTACCTTAATAGCGGTCCCACAATACATATCAATAGAAGATATAGCTCGACTTTTCTTCTCTCATGTCGTCACATATTGGGGCCTGCCCAAAGACATCGTTAGTGATCGCGATTCACATTTCACTAGCTACTTTTGGACCCAACTCTCTAAGTGCCTCGGGTCAAAATTGAGTCACAACTCAAGTTTTCATCTGCAATTTGATGGACAGACGGAGCGGTTCAATGGTATGTTGGAGGAATATCTCCAACACTTTGTAACCGGATCGTAGAAGAATTGGGTGAAGCTTCTGGATGCTGCTCAATTGTATTTAAATTCACAAAAGATCTCTAATACGAAAAAAGCACTTTTGAAATTGTTACCGAACAACAAACGCTACTCCCACACACCGTGAATGCACCAAACATGTCAAAATCTCCTCGAGTTGCTAGCTTCTCAAAGGAATGGAAGCAAAATTTGGAGATAGTGCGGAGCTATCTTGTCAAAGACCAAAAGCGGATGAAGAGGCATGCTGATCAAAATTGTCGCTTTGGTGAATACCAAGTAGGATACAAAGTGATGGTCAAAATCCCAAAGCGGTACTTGTTTGCAGGGGTCCATGACCCTCGTCTATTGCAAAAATACATTGGACCCTTGTTCATTGAAAGACGCATTGGGAAAGTTGCATACCGGTTGGATACCCTAGATTGGTTGAAAATCCATCCCGTCTTCTATGTTAGCCTTCTAAAACCTTTTCGGGAAGACACGGAGGATCCTTCACGGAGCCAACTCACAATACCCAGTATTCGAGGCCCCAATTCAACCAGGATAAGGTGTGTTGAAGTTATTCTTGATGATCAGGTGATGCACGCCTAATAGAAGGATCACTAAGAGTTCTTGGTGAAATGGCAGGGTTGTGATGTAGAGAAGAATACTTGGGAGAGGGGAACAAACCTCAAAGCCTACAAGAGTCTAATTGATAATTATCTTGCAAGTAAGGCGTTGATGATGTCTCTAACTCAGGTGGGGGAGAATGTCATGGGCGGCTTTCCAGCCATGTCAAGCGCGCATGTCCCCCTGCCGCCCCACTGATATCCCTCGCCAGCGCCGCGCGTGCAGATCGTGATGCCAAAGACAAGGTTGCTGACAACAAACATGTTTCTACCTTGTAGAAAACTAAGTCATTTTCATTGTAAATATAAAGTAGTTTTATTCCATGCACTTCCATTATGTTTCTCTAGCTTAGTTAGGTCAAGTCTTGTAACTTTGGTTTATTTTTTAAGCACTAATAAGGGGGATCAAGCAAACAATTCACTATACTAGTGTCTCTCCTCGACACCGTATTGTTTTTCTGTAATAACTTTCGTTAATACAATCAAGCTTTCTTTCATTCTCAATTCTCATTTCTGTTCTCTCAATTGCTCTTGACATTGGTTTTTCCGTACAACACTAACAATCTCATCTAGCATATGGAGGGGACCTCAATTGGCGGACAATAACTTCACTGACATCAGTAGCCTTATATCGCCCTTCCAAGGAATCTCAGGAAGACGCCGCGTAACAGGTGTTGTGGCTGATTTTCCAGTTCATTCTTTTCCATGGAAAGTTAAGTGTTGGATTTGGCTCCTATTTGGTCCAATGACTTTCTAATTTCAAGGAAATCCTATTATCTGTTTTCCAAGGTATGAACGGAAAGAAAATTAGAAGGTCAATTCACGCGGCGAGCCGTATAAAAAGTGTAGTGTTTTGGTGTTGGGACACGATAAAAACATGTCATTGTTCTCGCTTGGACTTCAAATTTCGTTGTTGAGTTTCGTCTAATCTACCCGCGACAAGTTTTGAATGAGAGGGTATTTGTACAGATCCAAATTTTAGCGGATCAAACTAAATTCTAAATTTAAAATGCTACAAGACGACTCTTGTAATTCTAGAAGTCTATTAAGATTGCTTGAAAGCTACTATACAAAAACCCTAACTTGAAGGTTACTCTACCCTAACCCTAGGTTACTCCTATAAAGAGAGTTACATATTCCCTTTGTAAAGAATTCACCATCTCAGAAAATCCAATAAATTCTCGGATATCCATAAAGGGATCAAGGCATAAAATAATGTCGCGACAAAATAGATGTTCTTCTTGATAATCAAATACTTCAAGAAGAACATCGACACAATGATCGACTTTCATGGAGATCAAATAATCCAGAGAGATCTGCATCATCCGATGTTCAAGAATATGTTGATCCAAGCCTTGAACAACTGAGAATAATCCGAAGGAAGAATCAAGGAAATAAACAAAATTATACATATATTGTATCAATAAAATCACTCATCTTGTACGTTTGTGATTGTAATTTTTCCTATATTTTTAAAATTTATTGCAAACAATCGGACCTTCACTGAAGATTTCGGGTTTAGATGATTATGAATTTCACAGATTTATCGAGTAAAACCATTTTGTAAGAAAATTATTCAATAAAAAGATTCAAATTAACTTGTTTGGTAATATTGTTCAATTTTGAGGCTTCAGTGTTTCCCTCTCTCTTAATTATTTCACAATGACATATGATTTGAATATCTAGAGAATTCCTGAGTTACCTTGTTGCTCTCTTTTTTAACCCCTCATATGGATAGCAGCCAATAGGGAGTATTTGCTATTAACGAAAAAGAACTTGTAATACCAATTAACTTGTTTGTTCCCATGAAAGTAGAATGATTGAATAAATTTTTTTCTCCTTTTTTTTGGTTTGTCACCCGATATTTGGTATCCGTTTTGAAGCCTTCTACTATTAAACGGCACTGGTGAATAAATAGTTGGTAAGAAACTCACTCATTCTTGAGCAATTAGAATACACAAATAGCCGATGAAACCAAAGACATTAAAGCGTCGATATGTCCGAGTGGTTAAGGAGACAGACTCGAAATCTGTTGGGCTTTGCCTGCGCAGGTTCGAATCCTGCTGTCGACGTGCTTTTTACAATTTAATTCCTTCTTTTCATTATTGTTTTAACTAGTATTACTTTTCTTTTTTCAACTGAATAAATCTTCGAGGATTATGATGCCTATCTCAACATTAATGCCAACGTCTAACAACATAAGGATTATAAATTAACTATTTTTTTGAATTAATAGATTAAGAATTATTCGTTTCACGTACATTAGTTTTGTCATAAGTATTTGTTGGGATTTTAAGTAATTAATGATATATTAATGCTTAAAATGGGTGAATGGGAAATG
>MDKH01177218.1:0-12571 GCA_005239495.1 Nicotiana undulata | reverse complement strand
GACCACCAATAACCACTACACACGAACGGTAGACACGATCTACCACAATAGAATCACCCACCGTTGTAGACATATATACAGGGGTACTCAGAGAATCACGAGGCATAATCAAACAAGGAGCAAAATATGATGACACATAGGAGAATGTAGATCCGGGATAAAACAAAACCGAAGCATCCCTGCTGCAAAATGAAACCATACCTATAATGACTGCATCGGAGGCCTCAGCCTCAGGTCTGGCAGGAATAGCATAACATCAGGGCTGGGCCCCGCCAATCTGAACATCCCTGGGACGGCCTACTGCAAGCTGACCTCTACCTCTGGTAGCCTGACCTCCACCTCTGACTGTCTGACCTCCATCTCTAGCACCTCGGCCTCCACCCCTAGCTGGTTGAGGGGGTGGTGGAGCACCTGGTGCGGGAATCATAGCACGGGAACCCTGGTGCTGAGGACCACTAGAGGCTCCACCACCCCCTCAACCAGCTAGGGGTGGAGGAGCACCTGGTGCGGGAATCATAGCACGGGAACCCTGGTGCTGAGGACCACTAGAGGCTCGGGGGCAAAATCTAGCAATGTGCCCCGGGCCACAACATGTATAACAAGATCTCGGCTGCTGAGAATGTTGACCCTGAAACTATCCCTGTCGACCGGAGTAACCACTCTGAAAACTCTGGAGGTGCACTGCGGGATACCTAAAGTGCTGACTGAAACAGCCCAGGAGGATGGCCTCTACCGAAAGAATCTCTGCCCCCAGACGAGGCACCACTGAACCGGCCAAAATGAAGAGGCCTCTTGTCAAACCCCTGACCACTACCCTATGATAACACCATCTCGATCCGTCTGGCCACATTGGCCACCTCCTGAAAGGAAATATCACTCCCTGTCTCTCTGGCCATCTGAAGTCTAATCGGCTGAGCTATCCCCTCAATAAACCTCCTCACCCTCTCTTCGTCGGTGGGGAGTATCATGATAGCATGTCGGTCAAAGTGATGAACCTGGTCTCATACTGTGTAACTGTCATAGAACCATGCTGAGATGCTCAAACTGCCTCCGGAAATCCTCTCTCTGGATAACAGGAAGAAACTTCTCCAAGAAGAAATCGGAGAACTGAGCCCAAGACAAAGGCGGTGACCCAGCTGGTCTGGTCAAGCAAAAATCCCTCCACCAAGTCTTTGCGGGACCTGAAAGGCGGAACGAAGCAAAATCGACCCCATTGGTCTCAACTATCCCCATGTTTCGAAGAACCTCATAGCAACTGTCCAAGTAATCCTGAGGATCCTCTGAAGGTGCACCACTAAAAGTAGTAGGGAACAGCTTGGTGAACCAGCCAATCTCCATAAAGCATCAGCAGTCATAGCTGCTCCCTCCCGTGCCTGAGCCACAGTACCTGGCTGAACTACCCCAGTTGTCTGAGGTGCTGGAGTATGGAACTGAGAAGCTAACTGCTCTGGTATGTGGGTGGCGGGAGTCTGGGCTCCTCCCCCAGCCTGAGATACGGCTAGTGCTGCAGGAAGTAGACTTGCCTGAGCCACGCTCTCCATAAGGCCCACTAAATGGACCAGAGAATCCAGGAGTACCGGGGTAGCAATGAACCCCTCAGGAACCTGAGCTGGTCCCAGCGGAACTATCTGAGCAGGAACCTCATCGGCAAACTCTACCTGAGGCTCCGCCACTAGGGCTACTGCTCTGGGCTGAGCTCTGCCCCTACCTCGGCCTCTAGTACAGCCTCGGCCTCGTCCTTGTCCTCGTCTCCTCATGGGAGCTGCAACTAGAGCCTCGGGATGATGATCAGTAGATGAAGAAGCACGTGTTCTCTCCATCTGCGAGAGAATAGAATAGAAATTTAATTAGCATTTAGAAGTCAAATCACACGATAGAGAAGAATAGATGTGAAGATATTCCTAAACTCTGCAGCCTCTGGGGGATAAGTAGAGACGTCTCTGTACTGATCCCTCATACTCTACCAAGCTTGTCTGTTAATATTGAGACCTAAGCAACCTAGTGCTCTGATACCAACTTGGCACGACCCGAATTTCCCACCGTCGGGACCGTGATGGCGCCTAACGTTGAACCCGCTAGGCAAGACAACGTGAATGATTAATTTACTTTATTCCTTTATTATTAGTCATAAAATAGGTGAATTACAATATTAACATGAATAAGAAAAATATAAGTTGAAGTAAGATATATAATTCAATCCAATACCCTTTACGAAATTTAACAAAAACTAAACTGAATCCCAGAATATTGGAGTCACGACTCACGGACTGTCTATGAACAATACATATAAAAGTCTCGAAGATATAAGTACATTTGTTTCTGAGACAAGTAGAATAGAACACAAAGCAAATAGGAGGGGACACCAAGGCCTGCGGAAGCCAACAGGACTACCTCGGTGTCTCCATGTGGATTGAAGGTAGCCTCCACAATCAATGTTCGTAAGGTCCTGAACCGGGATCTGCACAACAAAGATGTGCATAGTGTAGCATCAGTACAACCGACCCCATGTACTGAGTAAGTGTCGAGCCTAACCTCGGTGAAGTAGAGACGAGGCTAGGAAACGACAACCAAAACAACCTGTGCAATTAATAATATTCGGAGGAATAATAATAACAGGAAGTAAACAGCTAAGTACCAAGGAAAAGGGGGAAACATGCTGGTGGAAAGAAGTATCAAATAAAGGAAATGATGAAATAAGACAACAATTCAATATCAACTTAAACGGCAGGAAGTAACATCACAGAGAAGACAGTGCCCGACATCACCCTTCGTGCTTTTACTCTCATCCTCACCAAATAATAAATGCAAGTGCACGGCATCACCCTTCGTGCTTTTACTCTCATCCTCACAATAATCAATACACGGCATCACCCTTCGTGCTTTACACTCTTCCTCACAAAAATCAATACACGGCATCACCCTTCGTGCTTTACACTCTTCCTCACCCAAACAATATCAATAACAACAGTCCGGCAAGGAAAAATCAACATTATGAACCATAATAATAAATCATAACATCCCGGCAAGGGAACACCAGTAGAAATATCATTATCCCAGCAAGGGACACAACTATAACTAATCTCACTCAAGTACATATTTTCACATAACGTTTCTCAACTGAACCCAATACTCGACAATGTTCATTACCATGAATTTACACCAACATGAATAACCACAAAGTGAAGCTCAAGCTATAACACAGTAAATATCAATGAAAACCACGTAATTCATAATATCCAACTCACGGGAATGCTTGACACCAACGTATAGGTACTCGGCACCTCACCTATACGTTGAACGTGGTATTAACACATAGCAAATAAGACTCAACACTTATTCCCTCCAGCTAAGGTTAGGCCAAACACTTACCTCGACTTCACGGCCAAAATCAAGCCTCAATCACCGCTTTCCCTTTTGAATTTGACTCCAAATCAATTGTATCTAGACATAATTGACTTAATAACATCAATAAACGCTAAACAATTCAATTCCAATGCTTAATTATAGGTTTTTTAGCATTCTTCCCAAAATGTTAAAAATTGACCCCGGGCCCGCTTGGTCAAAACACGAGGTTCGGACCAAAACCGGATCACCCATTCACCCACGAGCCCAACTATGTAGTTAGTTTCAGAATCAGACCCCAAATTAAAGTCTAAATTTCAATTATTCAAAAAGCCCTAACTCTACCCAAAATCCAAATTTTCTACCATTAATACCCTAGCATTCTTGATGATAATTGATGAAAAACATTAGAAAGTTGAAAGAAATTAATTAGTGGACACTTACCTATGATTTAGGAAGAAAATCTCTTGAGAAAATCGCCCAGGGTCTTCTATTTTTATGAAAAATTGAAGAAGAAATGACTGAAGTTTGTTTTTAAAAAACTTTACTGCCCGACTCTTGCACCTGCGGTGCTTAGGTCACATCGCCGCTCTCGCAGGTGCGGGAACTCGATCGCACCTGCGGAAATGGACAGGCCCACTGGGGGCCGCACCTGCGGAAAGTTATCCGCTCCTGCGGAACCGCTTATGCGGAAGAAAGGTCTGCATCTACGAAGGGACCGCACCTGCGAACCAAAATGCGCGCCTGCGGTCTCGCACCTGCGGCCCTAGGCTCGTAGGTGCGGGCACACCAGAAGTGGTGCACCAGTAGTGGTTTTCCAAGTTCAAACACCCCAAAACCTACCCGAAACTCACCCGAGCCCTCGGGGCTCCAAACCAAACATGCACACAACCTCAATAGACATCCTACGGACTTACTCGTGCGATCAAATCGCTAAAATAACATCTTAAACAACGAATTTAGCTTTAAAATCAAAGAAAAATTTCAAAATTCCAAAGTATGAAATTTCTCAACTACGGGTCCGAATCACGTCAAGCGACTTCCGTTTCTTACCAAATTTTACATACATATCACAAAGATCATATTGAACCTGTACCGGGTTCCGAAACCATAATACAGGCCCGATACCATAAATTTCAAATATAATCAAATTTCTAAAATCCTTTATATTTCGGAAATAATTTCTTTCAAAAATTCATTTCTCGGGCTTGGGACCTCGGAATTTGATTCCGGGCATACGCCCAAGCCCCATATTTTCCTACGGACCTTCCGGGACCGTCAAATCTCTGGTTCGGGTCCGTTTACCCAAAATGTTGACCGAAGTCAACTTAAATCAAATTTTGAAGGCAAAAGCTAGCATTTTCTCAGTTTTTCACATAAAGGCTTCCCGGATATACGCCCGTACTGCGCAGGCAAATCGAGGTGAGATAAAAGGAGGTTTTCAAGGCCTCAGAACACCGTTTTGACATAAAATATAAGGGATGATCTTTTGGGTCATCACAAAAATCCTCCCGCAATCCCCCCCGATTAGGATAATTTCTATTGTACATCCAAGTACGATGTTCCATCTATACAAATAAAACAAGAAAAAATTAATTTATTCTACAATTACAAATTAATTAAAAAAAATTAGTTAATTCAAGATAATTATTTTTTCCTAATTACACCAACAATTAAATTATATTAAATATAATTAATAATAAACTAAAAGTTCTGTTTATATCCTAAAAAATTCAATTCATATCCAAAAGGTTCAATTCACAAGAACAAATCCTAAAAACTAAAAGTTCAATTCATATCCTAAGAGTTTAAACATAAACTAAAGTTCAATTTATATCTTACGAGTTTAAACATAAACTAAAAGTTAGGATTATATCATAAAAATTTAATCCATATCCAAAAGGTTCAATTCACAAGAACAAATCCTAAAAACTAAAAGTTCAATTTATATCTTACGAGTTTAAACATAAACTAAAAGTTAGGATTATAACCTAAAAATTCAACTCATACCCTAAAAGTTCGATTCACAAGAACTAATCCTAAACCCTAGATTCTAACTAAATATTCAATACAATACAAAGCTAATAATTCAATTCTAACTAAACTATTCAAGACAATACAAACTCAAACATTCAATTTATACCATATGTAATCAATTCAATTAAAACAAGACCTACACCCTAGATTTCTATAAAATACAATATTAAATAATCAATTGAAACACTAATAAATTGAAACTAATTCATAGCTAATAAACAAAACATTAGATTTATACACAAAAGACATAAGTTGTAATTCAAACCTAGAATTTTTAGGAGGTGCAGAAGGAGAGGCGAGGCAATGGAAGTGGAGGCGGCAGCGTCGACGGCACGGCGGCAGCTGAGCGGTGGCAACACAGGGTGGGGATTGGGATTTGTGGGAGGGAAATAGAGAAGGATATGGGGCAGGTATTGAGTGGGAGTTAAGGAAATTTTCAGAAGAGAGGTATGAAAAAATGTGGGGAAACCCGTATATTTTAGGTTTGTTTTTCAGACTTACTGACCAAAGATGGTCGGTATTTTGGTCGGTACATTAAGTGTTGACCGTTTGACCAAATACCGACCAACTTTGGTCGGTTATATTTTTTTTTTTTAAATGTTTGTTTTTTTTCTTAAAATATTTTAAGCTATAAAAAATTATTATAAACTATAAAAATATTATTATTAACTATGAACATTTATTTTATTCAGCTATAAAATTATTATAAATAATTAAAAACTATAAACATAATCTTTAAAAAAAATTATATTAACTAGGTAATTACTTTTAATAGATTATAATAGCATCTATGTAAGTAAATTATTTAAGTTATATTTAAGTATATGAGTAATTTCACACACACACATGCACTATATTGTAATTGATGATTAGTCTTATACATTACTACGTACGAATAATTAATCAATTGATAAATCAATTTCTATTTTAGGTCGAGACATTTTGTTTTTTATATTAATAGATATAGGTCAAACGTTTTGTTTTTAATATTCAACGATGCATCCAAGTAAGTTATAAGTCGATGAATCAATTTACAAGTCTATCAATCCCTAAAAGAACCCGACCTTGTGTTCCTAGCGCTTCGTGTTCTTATATATATACGGCTATACCTATATATATATCTTGTTATAGTATATGTTAGTGTGTGTATATATGTATAACACACACACTTTGTTGTGCTACTTTAACTACATATATAGCATGTTATAGTATATGTTAGTGTGTGTATATATGTATAACACACACACTTTGTTGTGCTACTTTAACTACATATATAGCATGTTATAGTATATGTTAGTGTATTCATTATTTGTATTACAAAGAGTTAACGGATTACATTCATTCATCACTAATAATGCATGACATAAATTAATCAATATAGGCCGAGACATTTTGTTTTTACTATTAATAGATATGGGTCAAACGTTTTGTTTTTAATATTCAACGATGCATCTAAGTAAGTTATAAGTCGATGAATCAATTTACAAGTCTATCAATCCCTAAAAGAACCTGACCCTGTCTTCCTAGCGCTTCGTATTCTTATATATATACGGCTATACCTATATATATGGCTCGGTATAGTATATGTTGGTGTGTGGATATATATAACACACACACTTTGTTGTGCTACTTTAACTATATATATAGCATGTTATAGTACATGTTAGTGTATTCATTATTTGTATTATAAAAGAGTTAACGGATTACATTCATTCATCACTAATAATGCATGACATAGATTAATCGATATAGGTCGAGACGTTTTATTTTTAATATTCAACGATGCATCTGAGTAAGTTATAAGTCTATGAATCAATTTACAAACAAATATATTTGATGATAAATTATATATACTAATTAGGATCTTCACAAGTCTATCAATCCCTTTGGAAGGGTCGGGTTCTTTTAGGGATTGATAGACTTGTGAAGATCCTAATTACTATATATATTTTATCATCTAATATATCTGTTTGTAAATTGATTCATAGACTTATAACTTACTCAGATGCATCGTTGAATATTAAAGATAAAACGTCTGACCTATATTCATGTAGTACAACGAAGCGTGCTATATATATATATATATATATATATATATAGCACGCTTCGTTGTACTACTTTAACTACATATATAGCATGCTATAGTATATGTTAGTGTATTCATTATTTGTATTACATTCATTCATCACCAACTTTGGTCGCTTTTTTTGATCGACCAACTTTGATCGTAAAATTTTGGTCGCTAATTACTGGATTTCTAGTAGTGACATTTTAGGTGCCAAATTGGTCCAACAGTGGCCTGATTTGGACCTTCTTCAGAGAATGTTTTTTGGGATCTAATCTACCCCTTCTTAGACATGAATTTGGGCCATAAAATAATTATAACACCTAGATAACTCATATCCTTTATTCTTAAGCTCTTCCTCACAACTAACAACTTCTTTGATCGCTCATGAAGTTCAATGACCTTGTTTTGCAACTTTTTAGCTTGAGATCTTTTTAAAGGTCCTCCTTGAGATTTCAAAACTTCATCCTTATCCTTAAATAGATTTGAGCCTCCTAGAATGCTATCAAAATCAACTTCCCCCGTTGTCACATCCCAAACGAGTGGTAATAAGGGTGCTGAGGTTCCGCATGTCATTGTGATCAATGTAGGTGGGCTAGTTTCCTCTCTTTCTCCTATTGTAACCAAAAGTCATCCGCAAATTACTAAGTCTTTGGTGCGACAAATCAGGTAATGAGCAACATTGATTTTTCTCCCGCTAGAAACGGATTTTTTGAGTTACAAGTTGATCGAGATGAAGTAGTAGTAGAAGAAGAATTAATTGCTCAACATGATTTTGTAGCAAGAGATGCATATATTTCTCCCGACCATTTGCCACATTCTACCAAGAGAAGCAAAGGATATCAAGTGATTACCAAGACCGCCGTCCGTAAGATTAGCTAAAAAAGGGTATGAAATATAGATCATATATTTAATTCATAAATTTTCAGTTATTATTGTACATATTGAAGGATGAATACAGGCAATCACAAGTTAACTTGCATCAAGGCAGAATGGGTCATTTCTCATTTTCAGTAACATCACACGTGAAAAAAAGTGTGAGTTCACAACTCCACGTTCTTACTTATTTTTACTTGGACAAATATATCGGTAGGCTATTAAACTTGTCATCACTTTTCACTTTGACACTCATCTTAATTCCGTTTCATTTGAACACTCCAACCACACCTCGAATGTGTCATTTAAACACAAAATTCATAAGCAGTCAAACATAAACAATGTGTGTAATTCACTCGCCACGGTAACAAATAAGAAAGAGACACATGGATTTAACTTGAATTAATTAAGTAAAAAATCCATTTTCGGCCATTGTCATCTTCCCCAACTATTGAAGAACCATTTTCGGCCAATGTCATCTTCCCCAACCATCAAAGAACCATTTTCGACCATTGTCATCTTCTCCAACTAGCCGATAAAGAATCAGACCGCCACCCTCCCCATTTCGAACCAAGAACTGCCGCCCACCACCTCCAAAATCAACAACCTTCATCTCCATAACTTGAAAACCCTAGACCTCTCCTCACAGCCAGCCACCGCAGACCGCCACCCCTACCCAAAGCCATCAGCCGCCGCCACCCCTACCCCTGAACCCTAGGACCTCAACCTCTCCAAGACCCCATCTCCTTCACACACTAACCTTTCTTCTTATTCACGCCACAAACGACCACCCACCAACGGGACTCCAGCTTTCTTCCGTTCACACCCACCAGTCGCCAGCACCCCCTGAACCTAGAAGACACCTCCAGCAGCGACAAGAGTCGCAAACACTGATCTGAAACAAAAAAAAAGAGAAAAAACGGGCAAAAGAAAAACGGCAAGAACAGTAAAAAAAATCAGTTTTTTCATTTCCTTAATTTGTTTCAAAAGTCAGAAAAATTCGAAAAAAGGGCTTCGTTCTTCTTCTGAATTGTCGTGGGGAGTTCGATTGAGAAGTTGTCGTTCGAGGCCGGGCCGTTGCTTGTCGCCTCTTTGGACCTGGCCGGAGTTCTGACTTTTTCGGCGACCTCATTTGTGTTCTGCTTGCCAAAGAATAGGAGGAGAAAGAAAAAAAAAAAGAAAAATAGAAATACTGATCTCTCACGCTCGTAAAAGTAGTGTATTACATGCACTATGCCACATCACCAAATTATGTCTAAATGACACAACAAAGACCTATTTAAAGTGTTCAAATGGAACGGACTTAAGATGGAGTGTCAAAGTGAAAAGTGAGGACAAGTTTAATGGCCTGCCGATGTAATTGGCCTTTTTACTTCATCGCTCTCTAAGTATCATCATATAGAATATCATGAGTAAATATCGTAAAACTCCCCTAAACTATCATCTTTTTGTCAGTTCTCCATCTATCTAAACTATCGTCTGTCCCCGAAAATCCCCTAAATTATATCCTCCTTCGTATTAAAACCCCGTCATTGCTTAAGTGGCGTATGTGTGTAACAATTCGTGAAAGAGCGCGTGAAGGTTAAAAAATCCATCAAAATGGCTCACATGACAGTGTCTAACTACTAATTAGCCCTTATTTTTCTAAAAAATTTTTATTTATTTTTATTTATTTCTCATTTTTTGTATATTTCACTTTTTTCCTTCACTCTTTGACCTTTCTTCTCCATTTTTTAAACCTTTTTCCTCCATTTCTCCATCTGGTTTAATCTAAAATTCTCCCTCTCTTGTTATTAAGTTTCTTTAAGCTTCTGAAAAATATTTGGTAGAAGAACAAGATATATGAGAACAATGGAGTTTTCAAAATGTAAGGAAGATAACCCACATAAAAATCCTATTATATATTTAAAAAGTACACTTGCCTATTTCCTTCATGCAACTCTTTCTTCTGCCCTCAGGTGAAAATGAGTGGGTGAAATTGGTGACTGTAATTTATTTCGGTAGGATGTGGAAGACTTGGAACTGACAGGGAATACCGACAATAAGAGAGATCAAATGGAAACAATAGTGGCCCGATTTTATACTAAACCACCCTTATTGAATACTTTGCAGAAAGTCTGTCTTAACGAAAATAAACCAATAACCCAAATCGAGGATTATTAGGAAAAAATAAAATTCAGAACGAAGCTTAATTGAGAAAATTGCTAGTGAGAGAAAGAGAAGCCATTATTCGAAGATTGGAGAGAAGAAGGGGATTTTATTACTTAATGTTTTTGCCTTTACCTCTTATATATTTTAATTCAGTGAATAATATTTACCCATTTAATAGATTGGAATTAATATATAAAATACGAAATTAAGCTATTCTTTTATTACGCTAATTAATATCCATGTGGAGTGTCACATGGCACATTTATTACAAAGTTACGAGAGTGTATCACACACACCATTAAATATGTGACGGGGCGTTTTAATATGAAGGAGGATATAGTTCAACGGGGTTTTGGGGACAGACGATAGTTTAGATAGGAAACTGACAAAAGCGAATAGTTTAGGAGAATTTTAGGGTATTTACTCTAATATCATCATAAAGTACACTATTAACTATTTGATAACCATTGCATATTTGATCATCTATAGTTCTTATTTCTACATGCATGCTAAGGATAAGCTACTAAGGTACGGTGGTATATTAGCTTATAAACAAGTTGAAATTTAAGTGGTTCCACAAAGCCATTAGTAGTATTTAAGCCAAACCGAAACACAAGACAAACTTTCAGAAACACCATTTTACAAGGTTAAAACCGAAACGAAAAAATAAGAACAGGTGAAAGAGAAAATGGGAGAAGTAGGTTGCAAAAGTTTAATTAACACATGCAACAAAATGTTATTTGATGCTCAACAAAGAATTCTTTTTGGTTTTAGAAAGCAAGCAAAAATGTTCAAATTTGTTCAGCCTGAACTTCCATTTTACTTTGACTTTCCTCAGAAGTTCGCCAGAAAAATAACCAAACGTGTCATATTGGCGAATGGTTCAAACAAAGACCATACATTTGAGTCCTCGTTGTACAAGAATTTTGTATTGATTCGTTTAAAAAACAGTAACTTAGCCTAGCAATCTATGGAAAAGCTAAAATACGATGCTTATCCAGATGAAGCATTCACCTAGAACTAAAGCCAGAGATTGACTAAAACATCCTCCTCTGTTTTCTTCCCCGTAGGCACCAATGTCCTGAATTTGAGTAGGAATACTTTGTTCATTTCTGAAGAAATTCAATGGATCGACCACTGATTTCACTTTCACCAGCCTATCAAAATTGTTCTTGAAATATTTGGTCCCATATACCTTTCCTTCTTCCAAGCTGTGCGGTCCTTGATCATTTGTACCAATGTCAAGATCCCTATAATTCAAATAGGCTTGTCTTGGGTTCTTTGAAACAAAAGGGGTCATAAAACTGTATAAATCTCTTATCTGTGTAAGGTACTCTTTTTCTGCAGCTGCTCCTTCTTCGTCCCAATTCACTGAGTACTGAATCTTGAATAGAATCCCTGCTCTGTGTGGAAATGGTGTTTCGTCTTCGCGAATTTCAGCCATTCTCCCTCCATAAGGATTGAAAACTATTCCTGCTTTGCCCAAAGAAATCATCTTTTGGAAAATTGTTTCCAACCCATCTCTGGGAATTGGTTCTTGTACGTAATCCGATTTTCTTTTCAAGAGATTCGATGGAACCCCTGTTCTGTTTAACAAGGCGATTGGTTTTGTTGTGTTGTCAAAACTTGCCCATCGCATCACTGAATCAATCCAGCTCATTTCATAACAATCTTGTTTTTTTAATCCCAAAGCAGGGAATTCTTTGCTTACGAGTGTCATTAATCTACTAGAATCACCAAGGAATAACCCCAAGAAAGCTGCACGTATCGTCTTCTTTTGTTTGGTGTTCTTCTTCTCCTTCATTTTCTCTTTACTTTTTACAGTGATTGGTTGCAAAAGTAATCTGATGAAAAGATCACTGTCGATTTTGTGAGCAACATTTTGCCATTGGAAAACTGCATCAGTAGCATTTTGGTCTAAAAACCTTTCAACTCTGAAATAAGTCACAGTTTGTGGGACTTGAACGAGTTGAATTTTGAAGGCTAAAATGACACCAAAACTAGCACCCCCACCTCCTTTAATTGCCCAAAAAAGATCTTCACCCATAGCTTTCCTGTCCAAAATTCTACCATTAACATCCACTAGTCGAGCATCCAATA
>ML292463.1:0-65374 GCA_005239495.1 Nicotiana undulata | reverse complement strand
GTTGGCTATTGTGTTAGATTGCCTCCCTTGTTTACTTCTATCTGTCAATTTGACTGCTTCATTTCACTTGTTCCCCTTTACTGCTCCCGTATCCCTTACTTGTCTGCTTACCCCCTGCCTTGTATTATTCCTGTTACCTGCTGTAGAATAAGACAAGTTATCGTTACTGTCAAGTCTAGCCTCGTCACTACTTCGGCCGAGGTTAGGCTCGGCACTTACTCAGTACATGGGGTCGGTTGTACTGATGCTACACTGCACTTCTTAATGTTGTGCAGATCCCGCATCCGGACCCAGTGGACCGCATTGAGGGAGTCACCTTCAGTCCACCCAGAGCTTCAAGGTATACCCGCTGGCGTTCGTGGGCCTTGGTGTCTCTCCTGCATTTGGATTCCTCATTGTCTTACTTTTTCTCCTAGTTTCAAGACAATTATCTATTTCTTTTCAGACTCTGTATTTAGTACTCAGTTAGATAGTTCGTGAGGTTGTGATACCCCGGTTTTGGGACTTTGCGATGTTGTTGCCTTTATCACTTCATTATGCGTTTTGGGAATATTATTACTTTTCTGCTGTAAGAACTTTTGAAGTGATTTGGAAATGTTCAGTAAAGGTTGAAAGTTAAATGTTAATACACGCTACACAAGTGAGTCCGTGAATAAAAAAAGAAGAAGTTAAAACGCACCTACTAGTTGCCTAGCGTTTAAAATAATTGTTAAGGTGACTAAGTTACATAGCTATTAAAAGAAGAAAAAATGATTTATTGGAATTAATTGATGAGATGCTTATATTTAAAAATAAAATAAAAATTGGGCCAGCTCTGATTGTTGAATTTATAATGGCATTGGGCCAACTTAAAAGGAAACGGGCCAAATATAATCATAAAGAACCGAGCAAAAATGAGTCATGCTTTCAATAAAGAATCCATTTTAAAATAAAACAAATAAACTAATACAATAAAATATTTACCTTATTATAGAAAACTGAAGACGAGAGAGAACACCCAACTAAAGAAACCAACTAAAAATGCTACATGGGTGAAAGGAAATAAGTATAACTTGATGAAGCTTAGCCTTAGTGACTTGAGGAAAATTTTCTGTTACAATTTTGGTATTAGAAATGAAATCCAGAAACTTTCTTTTAAGGTCTCCGACCCATTTGGATGAATTTCAATACTAACTTGAAGATAACAAGAAAATTCTAGCTTAGCTTAAACACCGATGTGTAGTATACAAAATCATTATTTTGGTTCTGCAATACATGAACTCGGAACGGAAAAGTTTCAACAACATCATATCACCGTAAGGCTTAAAACATTCATATATCCATTTACGACATGATACAAATTAGTATATTGCTTCCCTTGCCCTTTAGCAATTAAACAATCAAAGCGACTTTAAACTTTAGAAGAAACTGAAAATTAATGACATTAAATATGATAATGAAATACTGATTCGTGAAGTTAAGCACTCTATTCATACACTTATGAGCAAAACATCTGACAAATGTGATGAGGCAATTTCAAAACATAATTAACACATTCATGACTTTACTTTGACTAAATAAAATTGCATTAAGAAAGAGAACTAGAAGAGTACCTAGATGTAGAAGTTAACCAACAGTGAAGAACTTTGATTTAAAGCGACTAACAGTCTCATCACTAACATCAACAAATCAGCAACAGATTTTAACCCAAGGAAATGACCCAAAAGCAGCTTGAGACCCGACAATTCAAAGAAGAAAAAATCCCAGGACTAACTCTAATAACTTTAGTTTCTTGAAAGGTTTTTTTTTTCCAGAAATCTCACACAAAAGCATTCAAATTTCAGCTTACTTTCTTGATTTTCAACTTACTATTGGATATGTTTAGCTGCTGATTTTTACTCTCAAAGTTGGGTTTTTAGTGTGTAAAATATCCAGCAGTTGTGCGATAGATTGTGTGTCTTTGTGTGAAAGAAATGACCTCTTTAAGTAGGAAAAAATAAGTCCTTTTGGACAGATTTTGGTTTACCAAAAATCTGTCCAAAAGGACTAACTTGTGTGTGCCAAAACAGTCCCTTTTTCACCAAATGCTGACACAAAGTAGAGTAGTTGTGTTTCCAGCATGCTTAAACAGTAAAATACCCAACAACCATGTACTTTAAGCTCAAGTATTCAACATTTATCTACACACGACTAAAATTCAACTTGTACACTCAAACTCCAATCAAATATGAACTAGCAAAGTAGAAACAAGGCTCAAAATATAATGGAACTGAGTATTCAGACAAACTAGATTAGAACTAGTTCGATTTGTGAAAACTAACATGGAACAACAACTGAATTTCACAAACTAATGCTCAAAATAGAACGAGCATCGTTAACAATCGGACGACGATGTTTAACAACTAAACTATCGATTAACTAAGCTGACAATTTGAAGACACTAAAATCAGATTGGTCGATTATAATCCAGTCAATCAACTATGCTAAATAGAGACAACCAATCAACAATCTTATTATCGATACAAGAAATAAACCAACAAAACCAGAAACTAAAAAGCAAAACTTAGAAGCTAAAATAATAAATAAAAAGAGTCAGGGGTTGTACCGAGCGATACATACGGCTATCCTCAAATCCCGAGACAACATGAACTGCAGCAAATCGACTCCTCGAGAACTGTTTTCTCAATGGCATTTATTGGAAAATGGAAGTCCGACATGCCGAAATTAATCCTGATTATGCCAAGGAGAAAACAAGGTTGTGGGGTCGTGTTTATTATATGAAACAAGTTACAGAGGTTGGCGTGAGTGGTGGACGGCAGCGGGGTGGCCATGGCAGCGGCGGGTGGTGGTGGCGTGGATTTCAGCCGAATTTTGGCCGGATTTTGGAGGAAAGTTTGAAGGTTTTGGGGCATGGAACGGAGAAGAGGAGAGTGAGAGGAGGCCGGTGGTGCCATCTTGGTGTATTTTGGACGACGGGCGGCAGCGGCAGTGGTGGAGGCGCGACTAGGGTTAGGTATTGTTGATTTTTGGTGGGGATTTGGGGGATTTGGGTTGTGGATCTAGAAAGAGGGTGAAGAGAGGAAGAGAAAGGTGTAATTTGGAGGTGTTTGGAAGACGGCCGTCGCCAGTGGATGATTTCCGATGGGCGCCGCCGCCGTGGAAGGTGCGGCGGCAGAGATGGGGGAAGGAGAAGAGAGGACTAAGAGAGAGGAAGGAAAGAGGAAGAAGAGAAGATAATAGGGAAAATAGGGGCCAATTTTTGGGTATTGGGGGGTTTAAATATTTGGGATGAAGAATGAATGAGGGCCGTTGGATCAAAAGGCTATGGATGGATGAGATTTTCACTTAATGAAACGACGTAGTTTTGAGGTGAAACTACGTCGTTTTGAACTCTTTCTTGGCCAACCACTTAATGGACCGGGCATGGACGAATTGGGCTCAAGTTTTGGGCCAATTTGACTCAATTTTAATTAAAATACAATAGCCTAACTCCTCAACCCCTAATCATCTTATTTAATCCAAAAAAATTATATAAGTAGAAAGAAAATCTTTTTTTTTGGGATATATAATTTAAAGATGCCAACTAATGTACACAAGTAAAAGGTAAAAAATATTTTTTGGTATTTTTAATAAAGAAATACAAAATAAAAAGTGCACAAACAACTAAAAATCATCGAAATACTAGTATTTTTAGGGGAGTTAAAATCATGCAAAAATTAGGTATGCCCCTCTTTGCTCGAGAACATGAAGAGTTTTCGTGCAAAGAAAAGTGAATCCATGACTAATTTTTGCTCGCACATCACTACAATGAAGCATTTTGAAAAAGGTGACTGAACCTTGCTTCCGAGGTTGCCTACATATCCTTGGCTATAAAGGAATCATGTCAGTGTAGTTCTGGGAAAACTTGGTAGCTGGGACTACCGGACACTAGAGTTAAGATTGTTGCTGTTGTTGTTGTTGTTGTTACTGTTACTTCCTGCTTATATCAAAAGAAGAAGAGAACTACACATTGCTCAAACTAAAAGTTACAAAATTCCTATCTATGTGTCTTCTGGAGTCAAATCTTGATTCTTGACCTGCTCGCTTGTGTTGACCTTAGATTGAATCTTGATGCTCTTTGAAGAAAAGACTATGGCTCATTCTCGATTGCTTGATTTCCCGATAAGAGTTTGGAAAAATGAAATTTGAGAAGCTTGATTGTTGAAACATTATCAATGCTAAACTCCGACTATCTTGTGATCGAAAGACTTCTTTCTTCTGATGGGAAACTGAAACTGCAAGCTTTAAACGTCACCTGCGCTCTACGGCGGGGCCTGAAAATCCATCAAAGACGAACAAAACGAACAAAAATTTTCTGCCCTAGTTTGGACTAGGAAAATTTTGTGAGTTATCAGAGAAAGCTATAAACTATCTAATTTATTGAAAGGCACACAAAATAGTAGAATAAACTAGCTAAAAGAGACAAAAAATTTTAACGAGGGATTGTGTACCCTACGTTACCAAGAGGATAGGCAACCCGGGGTTGGTACTCTGTATTACTGAAAGGAAATGTAACCAGGGGTTGGAACCATGTACTACTGGAAAGAAAACATAACCAAGGGTCGGTGCCCTATATTATTGGAGAGGAATGTAACCAGGGGTTGGTGCCCTGTATTACTGGAAGAAATGTAAGCAGGGGTTGGTACCCTGTATCACTGATAAAGCGCTGAATTCCTCTAGGCGAAATGGTTCTAACCAAGTTAAACTACGTAAAACATCCTGAGCGAAGAGTACTTCTACCCGGAACTATGAGCTGCATCCCCCTAGGCGAAACAGTTCTACCTGGGTTAAGCTATGTAAAATGACCTGAGCGAAGAGTAATTCTACCCGAAACTATGAGCTGGATCCCCCTAGGAGAAACGGTTCTACCTGGGTTAAGCTATGTAAAACGACCTGAGCGAAGAGTACTTCTACCCGGAACTATGAGCTGGATCCCCCTAGGTGAAATGGTTCTACCTGGGTTAAGCTATGTAAAATGACCTGAGCGAAGAGTACTTCTACCCGGAACTATGAGCTGGATCCCCCTAGGTGAAATGGTTCTACCCGGGTTAAGCCATGGAAAATGACCTGAGCGAAGAGTACTTCTACCCAGAACTATGAGCTGGATCCTCCTAGGTGAAAATGGTTCTACCTGGGTTAGGCCATGGAAAATGACCTGAGCGAAGAGTACTTCTACCCGGAACTATGAGCTGGATCCCCCTAGGCTAAATGGTTCTACCTGGGTTAAACTACGTAAAACAACCTGAGCGAAGAGTACTTCTACCCGGAATTATGAGCTGTATCCCCTAGGCGAAATGGTTCTACCTGGGTTAAGCTACGTAAAACAACCTGAACGAAGAGTACTTCTACCCGGAACAATGAGCTGGATCCCCCTAGGTGAAATGGTTCTACCTGGGTTAAGCTACGTAAAATGACCTGAGCGAAGAGTACTTCTACCCGGAACTATGAGCTGGATCCCCCTAGGTGAAATGATTCTACCTGGGTTAAGCTATGTAAAATGACCTGAGTGAAGAGTACTTCTGCCCGGAACTATGAGCTGGATCCCCCTAGGTGAAACGGTTCTACCTGAGTTAAGCTCCGAAAATGGGAGGTATGGTCAGTTGGGATGCACGCTGAAAAATAAGAAAAAATGGAGATTTTAAGGAGCTTACGTTTGGTGACATTCATCCTTTGAGAATCGCCATTCTGCACTGCTTCGTTTCTGCTTTCAAACAAAGAATTTTTTTTTGTAAGTTTTCAAAGTGGTGGTTGGTTTGTGGCCTTAATGCCCCATTGTGGTTTGACTTCACGTCCACTCCGCTGTTGAAGAACCGATTCTATCAGCGTGGTACCGAGATGCTTGACTGCTCTCTATCATTTTCTGGAGATCTTGGTTTTCCAATGTTTCCCCCAACTGTTCATACCCAGACATCCTTGGTATTGCTACCTTTGTCTCTGAGGCAATGCAGTTCTTCTTTAAAATCAAACTCGGTTGTCTTGCACCCAGTATCAGTTTGTGTCCGTAGTGCTTATAAACTTTTCTCATGAGGCAAGTCTTGCTTAGGGAAACTTTTCAGCTTCTTTGAGACACCTTGTTTTCCTTATCAAATGAGATCACAGATGGATCATGCCTTCGTCCATGCCATATATGCCCCAAATTGTGCTCGATATTCTGGGGAAACTGTAGCCAGTTTTGAAGCCATTTGTTTGCTTTGCTTTTGATGCAAGATTAGACCGAAAGGGACTTAAAGAAAAATTACGGGTAAAAATAGAAGAATAATTGAAGGTGAAAACGAATTGTGCATGAACGAAAGGCGTCCCTTTCGGGAAAAGAAATAGGGAGACTTATCTGGAAGTATGTGCCGACTTCAATGAATCACGACATGCATTTTGGACTGGACGCCTGATCCGTCGAGCTGTCTAATTCTCAAAATCCGTTGCCAATGCTCATCTTGAGATGTCATGGTTGTGCTCATTCCGGAGTACGAAGACTCTCATTCGGCTAGTAGCGCCCTTTGCGGGTTTTCGCTAACTAAGCTCTCTCATTTCTCTACTCACCGTCGTCTTATGGTGCCCATATGGGTTTCACCAATAAGACTCTCTCATTTCTCTGCTCACTGTCGCCTTACAGTGCCCATTTGGGTTTTCACTAATAAGACTCTCTCATTTCTCTGCTCACTGTCGCCTTACAGTGCCCATTTGGGTTTTCACTAATAAGACTCTCTCATTTCTTTTTTTTTTCTTTTTTTTTAAAGATACGACATGCGGAAGGTTGCCCAATTCCCCTGACATGGGAACTTCAAATATTCTCAAAGATCGACCAGAAGTTCTTAACATGGAAAAAATGGGAAAAGAACCTTGAACTGAATTACAACTTTTGGAACCGTATCTACAGAAAAAACCGTAAAATAAACAAACTTCTGGCCCAGTCTTGGAGTATTGGGAATATGGATTTTTTGTTGTGATGGGACCGAACCCAGGGTAAGGCTGCCTACGTATCCTTTCGGAATCAGGTCAGACGTAGTTCAATTGACTCAGAAGAATTATTGTTTGGCCCATTTTTTCTATCTTTCTTTTTTTTTCTTCTTTTTTTTACAAGCACACAGGTTCCAAAAGGTGGAAAACAAAGAGGACAAATAAGGCTACAAAGGTTAACCAAAGGGTGACACCTATTTGGAATAGCGAGCAATGATAGCCTTCGCCATCTCGATCTGAGAAAATCATGTGTGAAACCATAGTGGGTATATATCAAACATAATATCTTTTGACTGCATCTGCGTTAATAGTCATGTCTGGTACCCGTCCTTATTCATCTACCAAGTGCAAGGCCCCTTTTGGTAACACTTTCTTGATGATGTAGGGTCCTTTCCAGTTTGGGGCGAACTTTCCTTTATCTTCTACTTGATGTGGAAGAATGCATTTCAGAACGAGTTGGCCTACCTCGAAGTGCCTTGGACGTACTTTCTTGTTGTAAGCGCGTGCCATTCTTTGCTGGTATAACTGGCCAAAGCACATTGCTGCTAGCCGTTTTTCATCAATCAGCATTAGTTGTTCTAATCGGGTCTTTACCCATTCTGTATCTTCAATCTCCGACTCCGCAATGATCCGAAGAGAGGGAATTTCAACTTCAGCCGGTATTACAGCTTCTGTTCCATATACCAGCATATAAGGAGTTGCACCAACAGATGTGCGAGCAGTCGTGCGGTATCCCAAAAGAGCAAAAGGTAACTTTTCATGCCATTGTCTGGAACCTTGGATCATCTTCCTAAGAATCTTCTTGATGTTCTTGTTTGCTGCTTCAACGGCTCCATTGGCTTTTGGCCGGTAAGGGGTAGAATGGAGATGCATAATTTTAAATCGCTCGCATAACTCCTTCATCAAATGACTATTTAGATTGGCGGCGTTGTCAGTTATATTGGTCTTTGGGATACCAAAGCGACAGATGATGTTGGAATGAACAAAGTCTACCACTGCTTTCTTGGTGACTGCTTTGAAAGTGACGGCTTCCACCCACTTGGTGAAGTAATCAATTGCAACCAAAATGAATCTATGTCCATTTGAAGCCTTTGTCTCGATTGGCCCAATAACATCCATTCCCCAAGCAACGAAAGGCCAAGGAGATGACATAGGATGAAACTCCAAAGGTGGCGAGTGAATCAGGTCACCATGAATCTGGCACTAGTGACACTTGCGAACAAAACTAAAGCAATCTTGCTCCATAGTAAGCCAATAATACCCTGCCCACATAATTTTCTTCGCTAGAACATATCCATTCATGTGAGGTCCGCATACCCCCGAATGCACTTCACTCATGATCTGCTCATCTTCTGTGGCATCTATGAACCTCAACAAGTTCAGATCTGGGGTCCTTTTGTACAAATTTTCCCCATTCAGGAAGAAACTTCTAGCAAGCCGCCTTATAGTTCTTTTTTGATCTCCTTTGGCATGCTCTGGGTATTCCCTTGTTTTCAGGAATCGTTTTATGTCATGATACCATGGTTCACCATCTGGTTCTGTCTCAATACTGTTGCAGTAACCGTGTTGATTCCGAACTTGGATTTCCAATGGATCAATATGAGTGTTTCCTGGATAAGGGAGCATCGAGGCTAAAGTAGCCAAGGCATCGGCTAGCTCGTTATGAAACCTGGGAATGTACCTGAACTCGATAGATTTGAATCTTCTGCTCAAGTCTTGTACACATTTCCTGTATGGAATAAGCTTGATGTCTCGAGTTAATTCGCCTTGGGCTTGCCGGATAAGCAAGTCAGAATCTCCCATAACCAAAAGTTTATGCACATCCAGATCGAGGGTCATTTTTAGACCCATGATACAAGCTTCGTATTCTGCCGTGTTATTGGTACAGAAGAATCAAAGTCGGGCCGTTACAGGGTAATGTTGTCCAATAGGTGAGATAAGGATTTCCCCGATCCCAACTCCTTTGATATTGACAGCCCCATCAAAATACATTTTCCATACGTGGTTGTCATCCAGAGCTACTTCCTCTATTGAGTTGAACTCTTCGTCTGGGAAGTATGTGCTAAGTGGCTTGTACTCATCATCAACTGGATTCTCTGTCAAATGATTTGCCAAAGCCTGTGCTTTCATCGCGGTGCGAGTTACATAGACAATGTCGAACTCTGTGAGCAGAATTTGCCATTTCGCGAGCCTGCCAGCGGGCATTGGCTTTTGGAAGATGTGCTTCAACGGATCCATTATGGATACGAGGTAAGTAGTGTAGGCCAATAGATAATGCCTCAACTTATGAGCGATCCAAGTCAAGGCACAACATGTCCTCTCTAAAAGGGTGTACTTAACCTCATAATTGGTGAATTTCTTGCTCAAATAATAGATTGCTTGTTCCTTTTTTCCTGTTGCATCATGTTTCCCCAGAATGCATCCAAAGGAATTATCCATCACCGATAGATATAAAAACAACGGCCTACCAGGTTCAGGTGGGACCAGTACAGGGGGTTTCGACAGAAAATCTTTGATCCTGTCAAAAGCTCTTTGGCAATCGTCCGTCCACTCGATGGCATCATCCTTTTTCAACAACTTAAAGATAGGCTCGCACGTGGTTGTGAGCTGAGCAATGAACCTACTGATGTAGTTCAGCCTCCCGAGCAAACTCATAACTTCCTTTTTGTTCTTCGGGGGTGGCAGATCACGAATGGACTTTATCTTAGATGGATCCAATTCGATGCCTCTCCGGCTGACTATAAAACCAAGGAGTTTCCCAGATGGAACCCCAAATGCACACTTGGCTGGATTAAGCTTAAGGTCATATCTTCGAAGCCGTTCGAAGAACTTTTTCAAATCGCGCACATGATCAGCCTGTGTCTTTGACTTTATGATGACATCATCGACATATATTTCAATCTCTTTATGCATCATGTCATGAAAAATGGTGGTCATGGCCCTCATGTAAGTTGCCCCTGCATTTTTCAAACCGAATGACATGACCCTGTAACAATAAGTACCCCATGGAGTGGTGAAAGCGGTCTTTTCTACATCACCCTCATCCATTAGAATCTGGTGGTACCCAGCATAGCAATCCACGAACGATTGTATCTCATGCTTTGCACAATTATCTACAAGAATGTGGATGTTTGGCAAAGGAAAATTATCCTTTGGACTTGCTTTGTTCAAGTCTCTGTAGTCAACACAGACTCTAGTTTTTCCATCCTTCTTTGGCACAAGTACAACATTTGCCACCCAGGTGGTGTATCGGACAACTCTGATCACATTGGCGCTCAACTGCTTCATTATTTCCTCTTTGATTTTGTCACTCATGTCTGTTTTAAATTTTCGTTGCTTTTGTTGGACTGGTGGAAAATCAGGATACGTGGGAAGCCTATGAACCACTAGATCAGCACTTAAACCCAGCATATCATCATAAGACCAAGCAAACACGTCTCGATATTCAAATAAAAGTTGAATCAAGACATCTCTGGTTTTTTGTTCAGTGTGAATGCTTATCTTTGTTTCTCTAACATCTTCATGACTTCCAATATTAATGGACTCAGTTTCAGTGAGGTTGGGCTTAGTCTTGTTTTCAAATTGTTCCAACTTTCTTTTGATTTCCTCAACAGCCTCATCGTCATCATACTCAAGCTCTTGATGCATTATTTCGAAATTAGACAGCTTTTTAAGATCTGGGCGTGAATTCCGCATGCATGTCATGTTGTTAAAGCCGACATTAGCAAAACTGAAATGGAAACAGAAATGACTTAAATTAGGAAAAGGAAAAGATAGAAAACTTAATACGAAACTGAACTGCATTTCATTGAATTCGAAAGGATAGAAGGGTTAACATCAAAACAAAATAATCATACTGAGATGTTTGGATTACAACCCTGAAAGTAACCCAAAATACAAAAAAGAAGCTGCAAAAGAAAACTACCAAGACTCCTTCCTTGTGGGGAGAGGAGTTGCTTCCCAATTGTTGAGCATGGTGTCTGGGCCAATTAGTTGCACATCAGCACAACTAGTGCCTTCACCAACCTAGATTATATTCACTTCAGAAAACATCTGGCTGAGGCCGTGGAAAATTTCATCAATGTTTGCCTGCGCCGAGGAATTTTGACCCTCTTGGAGCCGTGGCTTGACAAAAGTGTAGAAAATGTGAGGGATAGGTTGTTGCAAGATCCATCCATGATTTTTGCGGTGCTTGGCTTTGTCTTCGTCTGCTTGTGTTGGCTTGAAGCCTAAACCAAAATTACCCTGGTTACTGAACGGAGAAATGGGCTCCGAAATTCCTTGCAATGACGCCCCCAAGCCTTTTCCTGGCTCATAACCTTGTCTCAGCATAAGTGCAGCCACCATTACAGATGTTACGGAAAGACGAGGATGTAGAATGGGCTTTCCTTCATCAACATGGTCCACAGAAATCACTTCAAAAGCCTGATCGATAATGGACTCACACCCTTCCTTGGCCTCAATACATGGGATTAATGGGTCTTTATAAATGGACGACTCGTCTTCCCCGTGAACGATAATTTCTTGCCTGTCATGTTCAAACTTGAGCATCTGATGTAAGGTGAACGGCACAGCTCGAGCCGTATGGATCCATGGCCTTCCAAGAAGAAAGTTGTAAGAAGTGTCCATGTCCATTACCTGGAAGACAATTTCAAAGTCAACTGGCCCAATCGTCATGGTGAGGCTGATCTCTCCAATGGTATCTCTTGTTGAGCCATCAAAAGCCCGGATGCGGACATTACTGGGTCAGATTTTGTCTGTATTGATCTTCATGCTTTGCAAGGTGGAGAGAGGACACACATCTACGCTCGAGCCTCCATCAACCATGAATCACTTTACGTAGTGCCCCTCACATTTAACAGTCAAGTGCAAAGCCCTGTTGTGCCCGGCTCCTTCTTCGGGGAGTTCATCATCAGTAAAGGTGATTCTGTTCACCTCAAAAAATCTTTTGGCCATCTTCTCTAACTGATCCACTGTGATCTTCTCTGAGACATGTGCCTCGTTTAGGACTTGATTAGCACATGAGCATGCTCTTTTGAATGCATGAGCAGAGATAGTAGAGAAATTTGGGCAGGAGTCTTTCTCAGCTGGTCAATGATTGAGTAATCCTGAACTTTCATCTTTTTCAAAAACTCTTCCGCCTCTTCTTCAGTGACTGGTTTCTTTGTTGGCAATTGGCCTTCTCTGATTTGCTTGGCCTTCCTCAACTCTTCCGGAGAGTAACACCTCCCCGATCGAGTCAAACCTCCAGTTTCCCCCACTTCTTCTATGATTTCCTTGCCTTTGTAGGTCATCACAGTTTTGTTGTAGTTCCAAGGAATGGTCTTCGTGTTTGTCACAGGGGGTTGTACGGCAGGTTTGATTATGATCGGCTTGGTTATACCCTTCGTACCTCCCTGGTTCTGCCTTGTGATGGGGTGGCCTCCAAGGACGTATAACCTTGGGCTTGGAACATTGGAGCGGACTTCCAACCTCGAGATTTTTGGAACAGATAAAGTTGCCTTCCCTGAGCTCTGGGCGCCTTTCACAATCAATGGCACATCTCGGCTTGGACTTACTTTTAGACATGTTCCTTCTGGAATTGCTCCTGCTGTCATTTCTACTCGGCCAACCGGCTTGTATTCTTGATCTCGGCCAATCATTCCCACAAAGTGAACATCATTATGTGCTGGCAAGGGGTTGTTGGTCACATTAGGAGGGTCCTCGTCATTTGTCACCACAATCAGTTTTTCAGCAATTAGTCTTTCTATGGCTCTCTTCAGAGTCCAACAATCATCAGTGCTATGCCCCGGGGCCCCTGAATGATATTCACATCTGGCATTTGCTTGAAATCCATGTGAATCAGGATGCATATGGTGGGGAGCGATGGGTCCAATCACTCCTATTTGCTTCAGCTTCTGGACTAAACTAGAGTATGATTCAGCCAATGGGGTGAATTTTTCTGTCGGCCTCTGCTCTCGACCATAATCCTGCCTGGGACGAGCATTGTAGGGTGCCCAAAAATTTTGTTTTTGAGGTCGGGGGATCCTTGGAGCTGGTGCGCGTACTTGCTGATTGGGAGGCCGAGCATAGGATTGAGTATTGAACATTGTATATTATGGTGGGCCCACAGAGTATTGAGGAATTGGCGGAGGATAATAATGTTGAGGGTATTTGGATTGCCCCTGTTGAACTTGCACATAAGGGTGCGGTGCCCCCCTTTGAACTTCCCTGGATCCTGAAGTCATCATGGACCCCTCATCTCTCTTCTTTTTATTTGCGAAACTTCCCGACCCATTTTGGGTAGCTTGGGTAGTGGCCTTGAGAGCAGCTTGACTTACAATTCTGCCAGTCTTGAAACCATTTTCGACCATCTCTCCTATTTTTATTGCTTCTGCAAAAGGTCTACCCATCGCGGACATCATGTTCTAAAAATAATCAGGCGCTTGCGCCTCAAGAAAAACAGTGATCAACTCATGGTTATCCATGGGTGGCTTGACCCTAGCCGCTTGCTCCCTCCACTTGATTGCATACTCCCTAAAGCTTTCAGTTGGCGTTTTCTTCATATTGGACAGGGAATTGCGATCTGGAGCAATATCTATGTTATACTGGAATTGTTTGACGAAGGCCTGGGCCATGTCGTCCCAGACATGCCAGTGAGAGATATCTTGGTCAATGAACCATTCGGAGGCTACCCCCACAAGACTTTCTCCAAAATAAGCCATCAACAATTCTTCCTTTCCACCTGCACCCCTCAGCTGGTTGCAGTACCTTTTCAAGTGGGCGATGGGGTCGCCGTGACCATCATACTTCTCAAATTTTGGGGTCTTGAACCCTGGTGGCAAATGGATGCGAGGGAACATGCATAAATCACTAAAAGATACACTTTTGTGACCACCTATTCCTTGTATGTTCTTTATGTTCTGTTCAAGACTTTTCATTTTCCTGGCCATCTCATCTGGCTCAACTGTCTTGGCAAGCTTTTCATTTTCCACTGGTGACTCGTATTGAGGAGTTTGGTTGTATGGAGCCGAGACCCCGAAAGCCATATTTGGAGAGTATTATTGTCCATCATAAGCATGATATAGTGGCTCGTGGTTTGGCCTCGTCACAGGAAGTGGTGGCGGGATTGTATATACCGGCGCGCCAGACACAACAAGAGGGGTGTTCCTGACCGGTGCGGTTGGAGGTCGCACATTAGAGGTACCAGGGGCGGCATGGAAGTTGTAGTTTGGCACATACCCTGGCGGTAGAATGTGATCGCTCGTTGCACGGAGCGGTGGTTGAGTAGCCAGGGGTACGGTGGAAGTTCCTTCTGAGGAACCCTGAGGCGGAGGCTGACCGGAGACCCAAGCCTGATACACATTAGACAGTTGTTGTTTCAATCTTATTACTTCCTCCGACTCTTGCTCAACTGACTGACCATGGGGGTCGTCACTGACCAACTCAATTTCATCATTGTTAGCCATCGGTACCTTTACTTTAGATCTGGTGAAGTAATGATGTGTTGCCAGTTTCACCATAAACCAACCACCTTAAGCTTACTATATAAGAGACAACAAACGTGTTAGGGTTAAGCATTTTACACATATGAATCACACGTAATATGCCATGTTCCTAACATTGTCACCATTTCTAACATGTTTATGGAAGGCTTCATGTTTCATACCGACTTATAAGGTTGCTGCTTATTGGCGCTCTCAAATTTTCCCTTCTTTTTTTTTTTAATTTTTTCTCTGTTTCTCATTTTTTCGCTTTTCTTTTCACTCGCCTCATTTTGTTTCCTCTTTTTAGAGTTATTGAAATATTTTGATCGAACCTTTTAGGGGTTACCTACGTATCATGTCGCCGCATGAATCAGATCATTATGTAGTTCAGGGACACGATAATTTTTTTTTTATAATTTTTTTTTTGAACAAAACAAACATCTTTGGTTCAATTTTGAATTTTCTAAAACAAAATCTTTTTCATTGATTTGTTTTTTAATACAAGAACCAAAAACAAAAAATTACATAAACGCGAACATTTAAACAACACCAAACTTGACTCAAAAACAAACTTTTGAAGATAAAAAGCATAACAACAAGACTAAACACACCAAAGACTCTTACAGACTCAATGACAGCAAAACAATCAAAATGGACTGCAAAATAAAAGAGACTCTGATCTTTGCGGGGGAATCCAACGGCATAACTGTAGTCAAGGCACTCATTCCTGCGGATGACCCCCAACATCACAATATATCCTCTCTAAATCTGCAGATATATGACGGGCGGCGTTCAATGATACTTCTGCAAACCGCTCTGGCGTCATTCCCTCGAAACCCCTGCAAGCTCGAGAGGTATATGTGGCTACCTCAAGGATCTTTCCCTTAATGTGCTCCTGAGCTAAATACAACTCTTGATTTTGCTGACCACGAGTTTCGGCTAGATCCAGTGCATCACGCTCGCGCTCCAAGGCAATATCTCTTTGGCGCCGAATTTCCAGTGACTCCCCCTCCAACCGATTGATCATACTTTGGTAGTGATGTCTTTCTATTTAAAACTCTACGGTCTGGCGCTCCTTGCTTGACTCAACTCCCCCTATCTAATCCCTCAGACCTTGTATTAATGGAGCAAAACCTCTGCGCTCATGATCACAGACCACCTTGAATTGGGCTTCTCTTTCTTCCTGTTGTTGAGCGGTAGGGATCACGTTTTTCTACCTAACTTGAGCTTTGAGTGCTCGCCTCTCTTATGCCCACTTAGCCTTTTCCTGCTCGAAATCAACCTATTGTATGTCCATGGCTGTCTCCAAAATGCTTTATCTTCTTGTAAGATGTCAATACGAGATTGGAACCCTAGTGTTACTTCCCTTCTGGTTTCTCTAACTCTGGCCTCGATCTCCTTTTCCCAATCAACCGCATGCCGTATGGATCTTTCTACCCTTTGCTCCGGGATAGCCTGGCTGTGAAACCACTCAAGGTATGCGATGCTTACCTCCCCACGTTCACGATCAGCTACCATCTCGTCCAAATCAGAAAATCGACCACCGAACCAAACCTTTTGTGCATATGACTCCCTTGGAGGTTCCTCTACCTCGAATTCCCACACGAACGCACGCATGTCCTCAGTCGGGGGCCTCTTTTTCTCTCTCCCTAACTGGCGCATGACGCGTAGGGGTGCGTAGTGTTGGAAACCTCTGAAACCCATGAATATGAAGAACGGACAATACGTCGACATATGAATGACCCTAGCAGAAGAGAACCAATAATAGTTCCAAGTGATTCTATCAGCACTCAATGAACCGAGTAATGTTCGCCAAGCCCTCACCCCCTCTGGAAGATTACAACTTGCAGCCCTATCCGGGTGACATCCAATGTAATTCAGCCAATTGTCATTGAATTTCACTATTATTGGATGATGATAAAGGTGCTCTATGAACCACATCTGCAGCAGAATGTTGCATCCCTCGAAGTAATCTTTACCCTCTTGGCAACAGGTCAACGCTCGAAAAATATCCCCCAAAATCATGGGAATAATGGTATGATCCTCGCTACTTTGCAAATACGAGACTACCGCAGCCAATCGAATTTTGATGCGCCCATCGCGCTCAGGAAAAACCATGGTCCCCAGAAACGATATCATGAACGTGAAGATTCTCAACTCCCTCCATGCGTCGTAACTCAATTGGTTGACGAATTCTGTGCCCGAGAAGTTTTCAAACCCTTTCTTATCCCCAAATCTGTCATAGAAATACTCCAACGGAACCCAACCTTCGTCCAGGCAACCCATTGGAATTCGACGGAGGCATAACTTTTTCAAAAAGTTGTTCACACCAACTTTTCTCGGAGCAGCAGGCTTTTTCCCACGAAGGTCTCTCCCTAATCCGGTAGACCCACCTAATTCTTCCAATGTAGGCGTCATTTCACAATCTTTGAACCTGAAGACATTGTTCACGGGGTCCCAGAAACCCACTAGAGCCTCCGTTAAATCTCTGTTAGGCTTAATTCCCATGATGTTTGTGAGGAACTTGAGGTGCTTAAATACTTGATTCTGTTCTCATGTAGAAAAACTAGCCCACCAATTGCAAAGACTACTCGGGGTCTTATCTCTGATCAAGAACATACGAGGTGTCTCGTCCCTTACCCTTTTCTGACTGCTTCTTTGTGGAGAAATCATGGTGAACCTAAGAATAAAGTAAAAAGGGGTCGGGACTTACCTAAGCTATATGAAACTCAGATTATTATTTTTTTAATTTAAATGCCATTTAAGACTCGATCTATTTACCGCTATTTTTTATTTATTTATTTTTAAGAAAAAAAAAGAAAAAAAAAGAATTAGCAGACACAAAAAGTAAAAAAATGACTATTATTATGAAAACGACTTTTTGATACTTCCACGAAAGGTTTAGAGGATTTCTAGGTAAAAACGGCTAAGCATGGGGACAAAATAGAAATAAAAATAAAAAAGTAAAATAAGAAATAGACAAACTAAAAATGATTACTTTAACAAAAACGGCCCTTCAGTACTTCACAGGAAGATTTTAAGGTTGTCTTGGAAAAACAGCCGGAATACGAGGGCAAAGAGTAAAAGGTGACAAAAAAATATGATTTTTTTTTAATTATTTTTTTTCTTTTCGAATTTCGAAAGAAAAACTTTTAAAGAAGAAAAGAACTTTTTTTTTTGGAATATTTGGACCTTTATTTTGAATTTATGAAAGGAATAATTCAAAAGAAAAAGAAAATATTTTTGAATCTTGAATTTTCTTTTCAATTTTCGAAACAATGAAAATATTTTTGATTTTTGATTCTAATTTTTTTTCCAAAATATTTTTTTTTTGAAAGAAAGACTTCTAAAGAATAAAGAAAATATTTTTTTGGATTTTGATTTTGTTTTGATTTTTTTTTTTTTGAATTTTTGGGAAAAAAACTTTAAGGTAGAAAATATTTTTTCAGATTTTGATTTTATTCTCTTTTAAAATAGAAGAAAATATTTTTGGGTTTCAATTCCTTTTTATTATTTGGGATTTCTAAAGAAAGACTTCTAAAGAACGAATTAAAGGAATTTTTCCTTTTTCTTTTTTGGATTTTTGAAAAATGGGGGCCGAAATTTATGAAGTTTGCCTACGTATCTCACATCCGGTGAGAATCAGACCCGCGTAGTTCGGTAAAACTGAGTGTTTTTCTCTTTTGATTTTTATGAAAATTAACCTTTATACCCCACGCGAGACTACTACAATTTTTTTTTATATTTTTATTATTATTATTATTTTATAAAAAAAAATTGGATTATTTGTACTAAACTAGGAGAATAATTTTTTTTTTTAATAATCCCGCTACATTAATTTTCTAAAACCGGTCGACAATGCAAGTAAGCCTTCCATATGATGTATCAAGTAGCACATAAGTGAACATGATGGTCTCAAAGAGGATACCTGTCTTATACGGACCCGGCCCCTGTGCCGAGTTTCGCTAAGTCAAATGCATGTGATGCACATAAAGCGAACCTACTAGGGATATCTGGCATGAGGTTTGTTCTTCTAGGTTTAAATCCTGGTGGAGAAGGTATCTAGACTGGCTTACTCGAGCGGACAGCTCGAGCCGAGGAGGATCAGCATACCGATAGCATTGCTTTCCGGCTTAGCTGGTGGTGCTCCCTGCCTAAAACATGTGTGACTAAAATCCTTCACCGGGTGACAAGCACCTCGGCTATCTTAAAGAAAGCGGGTCAAGTCAAGCAAATGCCCAATTTTAATTTCAAGAAGACTCAGAAGGGGTGCATGAGAAGACAATTTGTATGTACAGTTCAACAATATAAAAGCGGTAAAAAACGAACAGGTAGCACATTAACCAAAATAAATCATAATATATACTAAATTAATAAAGCCAAATAAAAGGTCAACATGAACAAGCTTGAATTCTCAAGTCCCCAGCAGAGTCGCCAGAGCTGTCACACCCCTTTTCTACCCCCTGAATTAGATATGGTAGTATGGATTGAGGGTTAAAGAGTTTTTCCAATTAAAGTGATAAATTTGAGTAGGGATTATTTTATTTACAGAGTCGCCACTTGGAATTGATTTTCGGTGTTCCAAGTCACATTTTATTTGAATCCCTAGTCAAAGAAAGGTTTGACTCTATTTTTTATCGGTCTGCGAAAAAAAATTCGGGTAAGGAATTCTGTTGACCGGGGAGAAGGTGTGAGGCATTGCCCGAGTACCGTGGTTCTAGCACGGTCTCTTTATTGACTTAAATCTTGGCTTGAATTAATTTTTCGACAAATTGTGATTTTTATTATTTTTATGTTTTAACTATCCGCTTTTAATTTCTTGATTATTAGATTAATCAAGGAAAATAATTTTTATAAATTGCATTATCCCAATCATGCTACGCAAGCGAATGCGTGATCGAGGTGGAATTTAGTAATTTTATCATAACAGCGCTACGCAAGCGAATCCGCAATTACGGAGAAGATTATTAGTATATTATTACCCCTTTTTAAGAAAAAAGAAAAAAAAAGTTACTACATTTAAAGAAATTAATTAAAAATCAGTTATCGCGCTACGCAAGCGATTCCGCGATTTTAGCAAAAGATTAGTTAAATTAGAAATTAATTAAAGCTAGTAAAAATGGTATGAGATTAATATATATATATATATATATATATACACGCTACACAAGTGAGTCCGTGAATATAAAAAAAAGAAGTTAAAACGCACCTACTAGTTGCCTAGCGTTTAACATAATTGTTAAGGTGACTAAGTTACATAGCTATTAAAAGAAAAAAAATGATTTATTGAAATTAATTGATGAGATGTTTATATTTAAAAAAAATAAAAATTGGGTCTGCTTTGATTATTGAATTTATAATGGCATTGGGCCAGCTTAAAAGGAAACGGGCCAAATATAATCATAAAGAACCGAGCAAAAATGAGTCATGCTTTTAATAAAGAATCCATTTTAAAATAAAACAAATAAACTAATACAATAAAATATTTACCTTATTATAGAAAACTGAAGACGAAAGAGAACACCCAACTAAAGAAACCAACTAAAAATACTACATGGGAGAAAGGAAATAAGTATAACTTGATGAAGCTTAGCCTTAGTGACTTGAGGAAAATTTTCTGTTACAATTTTGGTATTAGAAATGAAATCCAGAAACTTTCTTTTAAGGTCTCCGGCCCATTTGGAAGAATTTCAATACTAACTTGAAGATAACAAGAAAATTCTAGCTTAGCTTAAACACCGATATGTAGTATACATAATCATTATTTTGGTTCTGCAATACATGAACTCGGAACGGAAAAGTTTCAACAACATCATATCACCGTAAGGCTTAAAACATTCATATATCCATTTACGACATGATACAAATTAGTATATTGCTTCCCTTGCCCTTTAGCAATTAAACAATCAAAGCGACTTTAAACTTTAGAAGAAACTGAAAATTAATGACATTAAATATGATAATGAAATACTGATTCGTGAAGTTAAGCACTCTATTCATACACTTATGAGCAAAACATCCGACAAATGTGATGAGGCAATTTCAAAACATAATTAACACATTCTTGGCTTTACTTTGACTAAATAAAATTGCATTAAGAAAGAGAACTAGAAGAGTACCTAGATGTAGAAGTTAACCAACAGTGAAGAACTTTGATTTAAAGCGATTAACAGTCTCATCACTAACATCAACAAATCAGCAGCAGATTTTAACCCAAGGAATGACCCAAAAGCACCTTGAGACCCGACAATTCAAAGAAGAAAGAATCCCAGGACTAACTCTAATAACTTTAGTTTCTTGAAAGGTTTTCTTTTTTTCCAGAAATCTCACACAAAAGCATTCAGATTTCAGCTTACTTTCTTGATTTTCAGCTTACTATTGGATATGTTTAGCTGCTGATTTTTACTCTCAAAGTTGGGTTTTTAGTGTGTAAAATATCCAGCAGTTGTGTGATAGATTGTGTGTCTTTGTGTGAAAGAAATGACGTCTTTAAGTAGGAAAAAATAAGTCCTTTTGGACAGATTTTGGTTTACCAAAAATCTGTCCAAAAGGACTAACTTGTGTGTGCCAAAACAGTCCCTTTTTCACCAAATGCTGACACAAAGTAGAGTAGTTGTGTTTCCAGCATGCTTAAACAGTAAAATACCCAACAACCATGTACTTTAAGCTCAAGTATTCAACATTTATCTACACACGACTGAAATTCAACTTGTACACTCAACTCCAATCAAATATGAACTAACAAAGTAGAAACACGACTCAAAATGTAATGGAACTGAGTATTCAGACAAACGAGATTAGAACTAGTTCGATTTGTGAAAACTAACATGGAACAACAACTGAATTTCACAAACTAATGCTCAAAACAGAACGAGCATCGTTAACAATCGGACGGCGATGTTTAACAACTAAACTATCGATTAACTAAGTTGACAAATCGACGACACTAAAATCAGATTGGTCGATTATAATCCAGTCAATCAACTATGCTAAATAGAGACGACCAATAAACAATCTTATTATCGATACAAGAAATAAACCAACAAAACCAGAAACTAAAAAGCAAAACTTAGAAGCTAAAATAATAAATAAAAAGAGTCAGGGGTTGTACCGAGCGATACATACGGCTGTCCTCAAATCCCGAGACAACATGAACTGCATCAAATCGACTCCTCGAGCACTGTTTTCTCAATGGCATTTATTGGAAAATGGAAGTTCGGCATGCCGAAATTAATCCCAATTATGCCAAGGAGAAAACAGGGTTGTGCGGTCGTGTTTATCATATGAAACAAGTTACAGAGGTTGGCGTGAGTGGTGGACGGCAGCGGGTGGTGGCGGCGTGGATTTCGGCCGAGTTTTGGCCAAATTTTGGAGGGGTTTTGAAGGTTTTGGGGCATGGAACGGAGAAGAGGAGAGTGAGAGGAGGCCGGTGGTGCCATCTTGGTCTATTTTGGACGACGGGCGGCGGCGACAGTGGTGGCGGCGCGACTAGGGTTAGGTATTGTTAATTTTTGGTGGGGATTTGGGGGATTTGGGGGATTTGGGTTGTGGATCTAGAAATAGGGTGAAGAGAGGAAGAGAAAGGTGTAATTTGGAGGTGTTTAGAAGACGGCCGCCGCCGGTGGATGATTTCCGACGGGTGACGCCGCCGTGGAAGGTGCGGCGGCAGAGATGGGGGAAGGAGAAGAGAGGATGAAGAGAGAGGCAGGAAAGAGGAAGAAGATAAGAGAATAGGAAACTAGGGGTCAATTTTTGGGTATTGGGGGGTTTAAATATTTGGGATGAAGAATGAATGAGGGCCGTTGGATCAAAAGGCTATGGATGGATGAGATTTTCACTTAATGAAACGACGTAGTTTTGAGGTGAAACTACGTCGTTTTGAACTCTTTCTTGGCCAACCACTTAATGGACCGGGCATGGCCGAATATGGCTCAAGTTTTGGGCCAATTTGACTCAATTTTAATTAAAATACAATAGCCTAACTCCTTAACCCCTAATCATCTTATTTAATCTAAGAAAATTATATAAGTAGAAAGAAAATCTTTTTTTTTGGGATATATAATTTAAAGGTGCCAACTAATGTACACAAGTAAAAGGTAAAAAATATTTTTTGGTATTTTTAATAAATAAATGCAAAATAAAAAGTGCACAAACAACTAAAAATCATCGAAATACTAGTATTTTAGGGGAGTTAAAAGCATGCCAAAATTAGGTATTCACAAGGGTTAGTAGGTATTTTATAGTGCTCAATGATAGGCTTTGTAGCATGCATTTCCCTTCATATTCTTTGATTTTTATTATGATATGTGGTTTTGTTCGCCTCAGGTATTGTATTCCGTGCTGCTATTATTGGATACTTTTTTTTTAGCTTCCTTCTTCTTCTTCTTACCCTTCCTGAGCTGAGAGCCTATTGGAAATAGCCTCTCTACCTATATTAGGTAGGGGCAAGGTCTGTGTACAAACTACCCTCCCCAGACCTCATATGTTGAAATCAAATTGGGTTTGTTGTTGTTGTTGTTGAAACTTTGGTGGTATCTATTTGCTTTTTTTCATATATTTGGATAGCTTTTTATTGGATTTTTTCCATACGCAGACTAGTAATTATATCTGATTTGCACATGCATATCTAAATATAGATACCTAGGTGCATTATTTGGATATTTGATGAATAGTTGAATATATTCTAAAGAAAGTAGTGGTTGGGCATGGTGACTTCATTAACCTTATGAAATATACTTGTGCAAGCAAAGAGAGTGAGAGGAATATTGCATATACAAAGGAAGCTGATACTGATTTATGGAGTCCCATGACTTTTGCTGATGAAGTCCGCTTCTATATAGCAAGGTGTTTGAAAAAGGTTACATTACTCAACTTGAACCTTGAGGACAAGGTTATTTTTTAGGCCGGGAGTATTGTTGTGAACCAAGCTGACTTCCTAAGGGTCTATAGGCTAGAAGTGGTGATCGTGACTAATTCAGTTAGAATTATTGGGTGAGTAAAATGATGGTGAGTTTTCTTTGGGATCCAGGCCCAATTGGCAATTGGTTAAAAAGACTAAGGGGTTAGGAAGTATCGGTTATGCGAAATGTTGAAGAAGAAATGTCTGTCACTCTCATCTCCTTTCTCTGAGTCTAAGCTTCTCATCTCCCTTCTTCTATATGTGTATCTTTTTGTATATCCACAACTATCTTAATTTCAGTATTTCTAGTTTTAGCTTGCAATTTGAATGTTGGTTCGGCTACTAGTACATATATGAGTGTATGCGCGCACAAAAAATTAATCTCACCTTTTAATTTTTTTTTTGTGCTTGTTATTTATTATGTACTCCCTCCGGTTTACAATAAGTGATCAATTTTCTTTTAGCACGCATATTAAGAAAATACTAAATTCTATACAAAAATACCTAGTATGACTAAACTACCGCTAATTAAACATTTAATGTGAGAAGAGTAAGAAAACTTTTTAGGGATATGTACATAGGGGTTATTTTGTAAAAACAAATTGAATTATTTCTTGAAACACTTATTTTGAATCAAAATGAAAAAGGAAACTGATCATTTATTATGAACCTGAGGAAATAATATTCTTACCAAACACAAAGCCTTTAGCTTCAAAACAAATATCTATTTGTAATATTTATTTATTTTGGTATGCATTAGTTTAATTTAATCAGATATTCGCCATGTGTTTGTAATACATTACCTTAGATCTTGTTTAAAAAAAATTAAATACTAACATGAAGATTGGAGTAGTATAATTCAAACGTCTAAAAGATTTTATTATTAAGAACTTGAAAATTTGAATACTTGGAAGGGAGATTTACTACATTCTTAAACTGTCAATCTACCGCAACTCTCCTATTACTAAGGGTTGAAACCGTCAATACGAGCAAGCTCATATAAGCGGAGCTTCAGCAGAGCAACATAAACAACAAAGGATTCATATAGCTAATCTTCACTTGCTTGATATTGAAGCATAATAGTTGTTCATATAACGAATCTTAACTTAGCTTTTCTATAGAGATTATTTGTCTTTGATTAGTTTTATGGAGATTGTCAATTTACCAGCAACTTTCTTTCCATTATCTAAATTTGGGACCGACAGTATAGCAAGTCATATAAATGTAACTTAAATGAAAATGATATGAATAAAGAGAACTTATATACCCCATCTTAGCTTGCTCAGAATTGAAACATAACATTTGTTGTTCTATTCTTGTTTAATCAGAGGCGGAGTCACAATGTCTGATGTTGGTTCAGTCAAACTCAATGCTTGTATTTATCTAAAAAAAATTATTTTTAATTGAAATCCGGATTCCGCCTCTATGTTCGGCATTACGATCTATTGTGTCCTTTATAATCAACATCAATCAGGTCAGCAAACAATTCTTGATGTGGAAAGCATGGCAAATGCATACGAAAACGTTGTTATTGGAAAAGGGAACACAGAAATTGTTGACTGTGTAAGGCCATTATTGTTGACTAGCTATGACCCTTCGTGTTTTAAATAAGAGAATGAATGGCAAGAATGATGTACACAATAATTTATGACTCACTATCAATGGTCGGTGACACATAGTTTGGAAAATAAGAAGAATTGAAGCAAATGAAGTCAAAAAAAGTCTAATAAGATAATTAAGAATTTAAACATTCTTTTTTTCCCATCCAAATCTCAATGTCGGTTAGGAGCATAGAATTTGGGAAATTAATAATGCTATTAGCTCCAATAAAGAACAATTGAATAGTAATGCTATTGGCTTAAATTTCATTGATATTTAATCCTTGTTATTGATATTGGCCAAATACACATGCCAGTATACACAGTCGTCAAGTAATAAAATGATTAAAAATCTGGTGTCGAACCCACGAGAACTTGTGATTAACTATAAACTAAATTAGACTATCCTATTATCTAAATAAGGATTAAACACAAAAGTAGTGATGCTAAAGTAATTAAACTAAAAAGAAAATAACTAATGAACTTTAAACAGAGGAAGAGCCGATTTTTATATTATCAATGTAATGAAAATGATCTAGGATAATGGGCTATCTAAAATTCCTATTGTATTCTTCAATTGAATTGATTAACTACTTTATCTAGTTTAATGGTTAACATGGTTAATATTGCTCATAAGAATATGTCGAGTTCTTACTCGCCTACTCAAGCTAACCTAACGCCTATATGCCTATGGAATTAGAACTAACAAGAACGTATTTATAATTCCTGTTAATCACCCAAGCAAGGCAATTAGGTATATGCCTATCCTAACCGCGAATTTGTTCCCCAATGCCCAGGTTCAAGAACTTGCTCTACTCAATATAGAATTCCCACTTTCGAGTTCAATTCTAGATTTGTAGATAGTATTCAATTGGTGATCAAGCAATCAAATAATTAAGCGCAAGATTGAATAAATACACCAATATGATAAATCAACAACAACAACAACAACAACTACCCAGTATAATCCCACTAAGTGGGGTCTGGGGAGGGTAGGATGTACGCAACCTTACCCCTACCCTGGAAGGGTAGGGAGACTGTTTCCGATTGACCTTCGGCTAAAGAAAATGAAGGAAGCTCTGATAAGAAGTGACAACAAGACAAATAGTTAGAGAACTAAATCTGAGATAACAACACATAATATGGAAAGAGTATCGATAACAAGTAACAACAAGAAAGTATATTTAGACAAATAAGTCTAGAGCAGCATATGAGAATATGAAGAAATTCTGTTAGCAAACTACGGAATTACCGAAGGTAAGTAGTAACAGAACATGACACGCAGCTATAGCAAACTAAGGGGAAAAAAAGGTACCATACTAGCACTAATACTCTCGAACTGTGGAAGACAGGGGGAAACTCACGACTACCTACTATCCTTCCACCCTAATCTTACGCCTCCACACCTTTCTATCTAGGGTCATGTCCTCGGTCAGCTCAAGCTGCGGCATGTCCCGCCTGATCACTTCCCCCCAAGACTTCTTAGGTCTATCTCTACCCCTTCTCTCACCTCCCAAGGTCAACCTCTCACATCTCCTGATTGGGGCATCTAGGTTTCTCCTCTTAACATGTCCAAACCATCTCAACCTCGCCTCACGCATCTTTACCTCCACAGGGGCCACTCCCACCTTGTCCCGAATAACTTCATTCCTAATTCCATCCAATCTAGTATGCCCACCAATATGATAAATCAACCTCACCAATATGATAAATCAAGAAAGCAAAATCAATATCCGAATAACAATAGTCATGAAAGAACCGCAACCCTAGAACGTGAAGTTTAGCTCCACATAGACATGGTAGCAAAACAACAAATCATACAAAGAAACATAAGAATTACTAAGTTTGGTGGAAGAAAAGATGAAACCCGGCCTCCTCGGTGGCTCTGTGCTCTCCCTTGGTCAAAAATTCTGTAAAAATTGTGTTTAATGGTTATTTATAGGTGTAAGAATAAGCCTAGACAAAATAACCAAGTCCAAGACGCAAAAAAAAGAAGACAAAATTGCCTCCATTTTCTCCAAGGTGATCTATGTGATTTTGAACTCCTTACCAGCAAACTTTTCAACTCTTTAGCAAATATTCTTCCTCTATAATCCAAAGTACACCTAAATCATTCAAAATATCATTAATTAATGTAGTGTTAATATTTAAGTAATCTTGACATATTTAATATAAAATACATCTTAAAAGAGGTAAAAATGCGAGTAAATTAATATTGTAATCTATAAAAAATGCCGAATAGTTATCAATTGGTCTTTCTTATTTTAGGTATAAACTATGTGCAATTATCCTTCTAATTTTACCAATTCACTGTTGTTAGATGCACATTGTCAAAAATTAATAAAAATGTTGTTTTGTTAATTTGATGTAGATGTTTTTGTTATCTTTCATATCATGTCACTTCTTATTTCTATTCTCCGATCCATATATATTTTTGGCCTGAAATGAATGATATTTTTCCTTTCAAGTTTATGATGTTCCAAATTTATTAGTCATTTTGATTAAAAGGAAAACAATATTTATCATTTCACCTCACACTTTAGCGGTGAAAGAATCTATCTGAAATACAAATCACCAGCCAGTTTCTAACATTTTTCCATCTACCGCTATACAGGAGCAATTGTATTTTTATTAGCTTAAATATGTAAAAGATAACAACAATAATAATAACAAACTCAGTTTAATCCTAACATGTAGGGTCTGGGGAGGGTAGTCTGTACGCAGACCTTACCCCTACCTAGTGCAGGTAGAGAGGTTGTTTTCAATAGACCTTCGGCTCAGGAAGGCAAAGAATAAGAAGAGGGAAGTAAGGAAGGAAGAAAGATGGGGAAAAAAACCCAATAATACTAATAAAAATCACATGCCGTAATAAAGGATAAATCGTATTCAATAATAGCTACAGGAAATACAATACCTGAGGCGAACAAAATCATATACCGTAATAAAAATCTAAGAATATGAAGGGAAGTGCATGCTACTAAGCCTATTGGTGAACTTTATAAACTACCTACTAACCTTCTACCTTAATCCTCGACCTCCACACCCTCCTATCCAGTGTCATGTCCTCAGTGAGCTGAAGTCGCGCCATGTCCTGCCTAATCACTTCTCCTCGGTACTTCTTAGGCATACCTCGACCCCTTCTCAAACTCTCCATGGCCAACCTCTCATACCTCCTGACAAGGGCATCAATATTTCTTCTCCTAACATGTCCGAACCAACTCAGTCGCGACATCCCGCATCTTATATATCTTCCACGGAGACTACTCGCACTCTGTCCCGGATAAAACGAGCTTTTTTATTATATGTGAAATAACTCATCATTCCCCAAAAGAAAAGAAAAAACAAATCTGGAAAGCGAAAAAAAGAAAAGAAAATCTCACTTGTAGGCTTGTAGGCCTGTAGCTCGTGAGCAAAGATTCGTGGCAACTAATACAATATCTTGTGATCTGCTGCTAGAAATCTTAAGTGTAGACACTTCATAGGACCCACAAAATATTCCACTAGAGCACTTTATTATATATCTAATTTTATTGGTTTCCCATCACGTATTCAAAGTCGTCGGGCGGGCAAGTCAAGTCCCACGTTGGGGAGGAGGGGTTGAAACGCGCTCTAACAAAAATGACTTTATACCAATAATTTAAGCTTGAGATTTTTGATTAAAGATAAAAGAGTACTTATTACTATACTATATTAGTGTACATTTGATGTCGGGATTGGAAGTCTCACATTGGGAGGAGGAGATGCAGCGTACGTACTCTAACAAAATATAATTTTATACATAAGACTCGAACCTAAAACTTCTAATTAAGGATGAAAGAGTACTTACAACTTTAACACAAACTTATTGGTCCCTTTATATATCTAACATATGTTCACATGTATATATATCAAAATGTAGTACATAATGTGACAATTTCAAGTGTCACAATAGATTTTTGCATTCTCTTTTACAATTTTCTGCCAAGAATGTTTTTGTTTTTTTACTAAAGTTAATTATATAGTAAAAGATGACAAAATGATTGATCTACATTTTAGATTCATTTGCTCATATCAGGCTAAAAAGATATGCAAATAGTAGTAAGAAGTGACATATAAATAACAACAAAAGTGTTTACATCAAAATATAAGTATAAAAAAAGTTATAATGACTCAGTAGTGGAATCTTCAAAGTTTCAATATGTTTCTCTATTACGGACAAACAGGTCAATCGGTCTTTTTGGCTCTTTATAAACTTGTTTTTAGTTTTATGATCCTATTTTTTAGTTTACATACGGGAAATTTACTTTTACACGTAAAAAATGGAAGATCTAAAAAGGTCATTTACTAAAATTCAAAATTGTAAAAAGGTATGATGTACAAATAACACCTTCTTTTTTTCTGTTGATAGAACATCTTTATCGGAAAATTAAATTAAGTATATCATATTTATATTGCCTATATAAATCAAAATTCACTTTTTCTACATATAGTATTAAACGTTGACCACTCTTAGTGAAATTCCTAATTTGTTGTATTTTTGGTGCCTCTTTGTTTTGACAAATGGAATAATGTTGTCTTATGAACCATATAGAAGGAGGAGACTATAACAAGAGCCCGTTTGGATTAGTTGATTTCAAGTAGCTGATAAGCATTAGAGGTTAAAAAGTACTTTTAAGTGCTGAAACTGATTTAGTAAACAAACAGTTACGTGTTTGGATACAAGTGCTGAAATTGATAATAATTTACTGCAGCATTTGATAAAAAAGTGTTGATAAGCTCTTTTTATGTTAAAATGATTTAAATAACCTTAGAACTGCTTACACTTATAAGAGCGTAATTTCTTCAAAATTATAGATTCCAGATCGATTCAAATACAAAATATTCTATTTGTCATTTTATTTTAAATACAATTGTGCTTAGATAAGATAATTTTATGATAAATATAATTTATTTTATGTTATAATCATAAGTTATAATAATTAAAAAATTGACAAAAGTTTGTCGGTAAAAAAAATCTAAATAGGACAAAATATTTAAAGAGAAACAAACATTGTCTTCATCACCATAATACTTAGAAAATAATACACCAAAAATTTGATATATCCTCATTTATTACATACAGTTAAAAGATTAATACACCATTACATCGATACAAATATGCAAAGGAATAGAGAATTTGCTTATCTTAAATAGTCAATGAGAATTGCACTTGAAGATGCAGAGGGTTTAGGTTGAAAAAAAATACTCGAGGCAGTGATTATAGATGTAGGAGTTTTGTTCTAAAAAGGAATTTTTTAAGGATAAAATAGTAAAAATCTTGGTCAAACTTAAAGTGCTTATACGCTAAAAATTCATAAACAAGGGTGACTAGCTTATGATTTTTGGCTTATTTTTGACTTATAAGCACTTTTAATTTTACCAAACGTGTAGATAAGTCGAAAAGTGCTTATAAGCTAGTTTGACCAGTTTATAAGCTTAGTCAAACACCCTCCTAAGTTATTGCTATTAATTAAAGGCCAAGATTATATTATATTTCTATTTCTTTTGTGGAAGATTAATATCTAGATACGAGCTTAATAACATAATTAAGGTGCTTGAAGGATATACGGATATACATAGTCTAAATAAAGTACTTTAAAATATGTAAATGTATGTATACTCTCAGTTGAAAGCTACCCTTACTTCCGTATTTGGTCACTGTGTTGGTTTGGAATAAGTTAATTATGGCCCCGGATAAGAATGTAATGTAATGTAAGTTAGTAAATATTTTCACCTATGAGGTACTCTGAATGCAATTAGTCTGATAGTTGGTTCTTAGTCCAATTAACCAGGAAATGATTCTAAGTATAATATTTGGAAGAATTAATCTAAGTTAGTATTAGTGTGTTAGGCGGATAATCATTGCTAGTGGGATATTTCCGTTGGACAAGAGAATTGTAAATGAAGTTATATTCTTTGAGCATGTACTGATAAATTGAACTAGGTTATCCCATGTAGTTTTAAGGTGAGTTGTGGCTTACTTTCCTAGTAGGGAATACCACTAGAACCCCTGTGCTCTATGTGCTCAATAAATCTAAGTCATGTCTTCTTATGATCCAAATACTCTTCATTTATTCAGTACGACGATATATGTGACATAAATACATGCTCATATGTATTATTAGTTGTTACGTGTGTTTTCTTTTTGTGATATTTACATTCAGTTAAGTATTCAGTTTCAACATTAATTCATGCACCAGTGTGATCATTCAGTAAGGAGAAGTGGCCAACCTCCTACGGCGTGAGTGCCATGATGCCAGGGTTAGTTACCCCACGCTCGCACTTGCCAACTATTTGTTGGGGAGATAGGCTGACACTCCCCCGTACGTGTTTCTAGATTCTCACGTACGCAGGGACACTATGTGAAGTGATTTTTCAGAAAAGTGTTTCAGTTTTAGCTTAAAGCCACACTATGAAACTCTGGGAGAGGGTGGTTGAGGTGAGAGTGAGGAGGACGACGTCTATACCCGACAATCAGTTCGGGTTCATGTCGGGTCGCTCCACTACGGATGCTATCTACCTTATTAGGAGGTTGGTGGAGCAGTACAAGGATAAGAAGAAGGACCTACACATGGTGTTTATTGACTTGGAGAAAACATATGATAAGGTCCCTAGGGAGGTGCTTTGGAGATGTCTTGAGGCAAAGGGCGTGCCAGTAGCCTACATAAGAGTGATCAAGGACATGTATGATGGAACTAAGACTAAGGTTAGGACTGTGGGAGGCGACTCGGAGCATTTCCCGGTTGTTATGGGGTTACACCAAGGCTCTGCGCTTAGCTCATTCTTATTGGCCTTGGTGATGGATGCATTGATACATCATATTCAAGGGGCTGTGCCATGGTGTATGTCATTTGCTGATGACATAGTTCTAATTGATGAGATGGGGGTCGGTGTTAACGAGAGGCTGAAAGTTTGGAGACAGACCCTCGAGTCTAAGGGTTTTAAATTGAGCAGGTCTAAGACAGAGTAACTGAGTGCAAGTTTAGCGTTGAGTCGGGGGAAGTTGGTAGGGACGTGAGGCTTGGATCACAGGTCATCCCCAAGAGGGATAACTTCAAGTACCTTGGGTCGGTGATCCAGGGGGACGGAGAGATCGACGAGGACGTCACTCACCGTATAGGGGCGGGCTGGACGAAATGGAGGCTTGCATCTGGAGTCTTGTGTGACAAGAAAGTGCCACCGTTACTCAAAGGTAAGTTTTATAGAGCCGTGGTTAGACCGGCCATGTTGTATGGGGCAGAGTGTTGGCCGGTCAAGAACTCCCATATTCAGAGGATGAAGGTAGTAGAGATGAGGATGCTGAGGTGGATGTGCGGGCACACTAGGATAGACAGGATTAGGGATGAGGATATCCAGGAGAAGGTGGGCGTGGCCCTTATTGATGATAAGATGCGAGAAGCGAGGTTCAGATGGTTCGGGCACGTGCGGAGGAGAAGCCTTGATGCCCCGGTGAGGAGGTGTGAGCAGCTGGCTGTGGTGGGGATGAGAAGAGGTAGAGGGCAACCTAAGAAGTATTGGGGAGAAGTGATCAGGCAGTACATGGCTCGATTGCGGATCTCCAAGGACATGGCCCTTGATAGGAAGGTCTGGAGGTCAAGTATCTGGGTTGTAGGCTAGGGGGTAGTTGAGCTTTTCCTACTTCATACCCGGGGTGAGGCGGGGTTGGATAAGGTTGATCTTAGAGGGCTTGCGTTTTATATTGAGTCCACACTATCTTTGTTGTTTATCTTAGTCCCGGGCCTTAGATACTGGCTATTGTTATTACATGTCATTTATCTTTTGGTTTTTATGCTTCTATTACTATTCCTACGGTTTCTGCTGTAGTACTAATGAATTGTCTTTTCCTGTATTATGCTGAAGATACTAATGAATTGTATTTTCTTATTTTTATTTTCGCATTCCTAAACCGAGGGTCTACTGGAAACGACCTCTCTTCCCTATCCGGGTAGGGGTAAGGTCTGCGTACGCAATACCCTCCCCAAACCCATTTTGTGGGATTTCACTGGGTAGTTATTGTTGTTATTATTATTTCTGTTTTAGCTTACAATTCAGCTTATAATTTCAGTTTCCAGCTTATTACTTGTTTATAAAATTTTATATATGATTTTCCGCATATCCACCTTCTTTCATATTTTTGTCCCCAAAGGTCTCACTCCGCTTAGGAGGTAGCCTATGAGATTTACTGGTTATACTTTGATGACGGTACTTAGCTTGTTTGGGCCTGCTACGTCGTGTGGCAAGTATTGAGGACGTAGGTAACGAGGCACGTGGCAAGATTTCGTTGATTCATCTCAGCGGTAGCGGACTCTTTTCGGATAGCGGACTCTTTTCAGATAGCGGACTCTTTTCAGACTATTATTTATTTTTAGATATTTATTTTATTTTCGGGGAATACCCTGCAGGTGATTTTTATTCCAGTTTTGTCAATTCTAGAAGCTCATGACATGTTAGTGAGTTAGTATTAATGATATTTTGGAATTTATCATTTATTTATTATTCTATCAGTCAGTTTAAGAACCGTAACTAGACTAGAATTAACATATAAGCGCATTCGGTTGTTTGATATTGAACCTAAAGTTTTGATACAACTAGTACAAAGTCATTGAAAGAGTGTAGTGGTTGAGTGCCAATCACGCGTGACAATTATCATAATTTCCCGGGAAAAAGAATTAGCATATTTTCTTATGTGAATTTTGTAAATATACACCCGTTAGAGAGAAAAACTTAGTTTAAATTCGAAATATTCTTGAATAGCTTGGGCCTTGGAGTAACTAAACAACATATATAGACAATAACACTAGAACTTCAAAGGTCGAATTTTGATATTATATTAAAATTTTGAATTCGCCAATCACACTAAATAATTTGGTTGGCTTAATTCACGATACCTAAAACATCAAAATTACGTACCAATAAATATAGAAAATATAGAAAATAAACAAAATCAAGAAAACGTATTCGCCCAAATCTCCTTCGCTTGTGAGACTTCCAAAGAAACTGAACTAAAAGCTTTTGCGCTAATTACAAGCATTTCGCTACTTTTTTGTCTCCTCTAGATGATTTAAGCAGAGTTTAGATATATTGACGTGGCAGTCATTTGTTTTGTAATATCCTTTTGTATCTAATTTTAAATATGACAAACCAAACATGCAAATATACACTATATAATTCAGTGATTATTAGTTTCCACATAATAATCCGTGTATAACTTGTTTGTGAACCAAACAACCCCTTGGAGTTTAAATTTCTATACGGTAACAACAACAACAATATACTCAGTGTAATCAACAAATGAAGTCTGGGAAGGCTAGTTGGTACGCAGACGTTACCCCTACCCTCTGATAGTAGAGAGGTTGTTTCTGATAGACCCTCGACTCAAGGAAATTAAAGCATAATCACAATAGTTTAGGGGGGGGGGGACAGTAGTGGAGAAGCCATAAAAAAAAGAAGCACCAACGACAACAAGATTATAAGGTAATTGAAGCAAAAGAAACAACATATAGCAATAGGAATCTAAAAATAAGAAAATTCGAGAATAATACTAATACGACTAGTATAAACATAAAATTCGGTATGATGTGTTGGGTTTTTTAAGCTTTAATGTGCTTAAAAGAGGGTGAATGGGAAATGGAGGGAAAATGGAATATTTGAGTTTCCCTCCTTGACAAAGGGACATTGTCCCATATTGGAAGAGGAAAAGGTTTTTGATGGGTATATATACAATTGCTCTTCTTCTAGCTCTTAAAGAGTTAAGAAGAAGGCAAGCCTCGTGCCGTCGTCATCGTCGCTCGCTCGCTCGCTCGGCTCGGCTAGGCTTCAGTTTCGGATTCGGATTCAGATTTAAAGTACCGCTGCACCAGTGTGTAATTCGTTCTATCTTGGGAGGAAATAATCCACAACCTTGGGTACTAGGAGGGGATTAAATTCCTTAAGGAAACACTATGAATTCAGTGTGCTCGGATTAAATTCTGTTTACTTTACATTTCTGTTTATATGTTATTTTATCTTCTCCAGAATTATTTTACAAATACAGTTTACTAACAAGCTTAAGGAATTTAATTTTTGTTTTTCTGTATTTGTGTTATACTTACTGTTCTGGAGGCTAAAACCTTTGTGATTTTTCTACTCATGTTTTGGAGATTAAAGCCTTCGTGGCGATTTTCTACTCCATTGGAGATTAAAATCTACGTGATTTTTTACTCCAGTTTTTAAACGTTTATTAAACATTTGTTTGCGTCATTCTTTTACAGAAATGACGAATGACAATGAAAACCAAATTGTTCTGATGGTGACTGCCAATGCATCGGCAAGCCGAACAACACCGACATTGGCACTGACAAAGAAGCCCAGAAAAGTTTTCGGGATTGATTTCTAGCGGTGGCAGCAGAAGATGTTCTTCTAATTGAAGATTTTAAGTCTGCAGAAGTTCATTAAGGAAGATGTTCCTGTTCTGCCCGACGAAACTCCTGAAAATGAACACTTTCTCGTGACTGAAGCGTGGAAGCATTCTGATTTTCTATGCAAGAATTACATTCTTAGCGGACTGGAGGATGATCTGTATAACGTCTATAGTAATGTGGAAACGTCAAAACAACTGTGGATAGCGCTAGAAAGGAAATACAAAACAGAAGATTTCGGGTTAAAGAAATTCATTGCCGCTAAATTTTTGGACTACAAAATTGTAAATAGCAAGTCTGTTATTACCCAAGTCCAGGAATTGCAAGTGATTATTCATGATCTCCTTTCTGAAGGTATAAGTCAAATTAATACTAATGTTGAAAGTATTAATTATATTGGTTTTACTAACAAAATTTTCATTGAAGGTCTTGTCATCAATGAAGCATTCCAAGTTGCAGCGATGATTGAGAAGTTGTCTCCTTTGTGGAAGGACTTCAAAAATTACTTGAAACACAAACGCAAGGAGATGTCCCTTGAAGATCTTATTGTTCGGTTGAGAATCGAAGAGAACAACAAAGCTGCAGAAAAAAGACCGTGAAAACTCAACAATAATGAGAGCAAACATTGTTGAGGATGGTCCTAATAATAGGAAGAGGAAGAAGGCCTCTGGACCGAAAAGCAACCCAATCAAGAAGTGGTTCAACAGAAATTGCTACAACTGTGGAAAAGTTGGACACAGATCTGCAGATTGTCGTGCTCCAAAGAAAGACAAGAAGAACGGTCAAGCAAACATGGTTGAAAATCACGAAGATGTTGAAGACTTGTGTGTTATGCTTTCTGAATGCAACCTGGTGGGAAATCCTAAGGAGTGGAGGATTGATTTTGGAGGCACTCGACATGTTTGTGTTGTTAGGGAAGCGTTTTCTACATATGCTCCCGTTGGACCCGAAGAGACGCTTTCTATGGGAAATGCTGCAACGGCCAAAATTGAAGGATGTGGGAAGTATTTCTAAAAATGACTTGTGGAAAGGTGGTGACTCTGAACAACGTCCTTCATGTTTCCGAGATTAGAAAGAAATTAGTCTCCGCTGGACTTCTTGTTAAGAACGATTTTAAGTGTGTTTTTGTATCTGATAATGTTGTAATAAGTAAGAATGAGATGTTTGTAGGAAAATGTTACCTCACCGAGGGCCTTTTCAAGCTGAATGTAGTGGTTGTTGAGAATTATAATAAAACTTCAGCTTCTTCCTACTTACTTGAGTCAAATGATTTATGACATATACGTTTGGGTCATGTCAATTACAAAACCTTGCGGAAAATGATTAACTTGTAAAAATTGCCTAAGTTTGAATGCGAAAAATCAAAATGTCAAATATGTGTGGAATCTAAGTATGTTAAACATTCTTATAAGTCAGTTGAAAGGAATTGAAATTCTTTAGACTTAATTCACACAGATATTTGCGACATGAAGTCAATACCATCTCGCGGTGGAAAGAAGTATTTCATAACTTTTATTGACGGCAGTAAACGATATTTCTATGTTTACTTACTTAATAGTAAAGATGAAGCAATAGACGCATTCAAGCGATACAAAAATGAAGTTGAAACGCAACTTAACAAGAAAATCAAAATGATAAGAAGTGATAGGGGTGGTGAATATGAATCTCCTTTTGAAGAAATATGTTTAGAGTATGGAATTATTCATCAAACAACGGCCCCTTACACACCCCAATCCAATGGGATTGCGTAAAGAAAGAATCGTTCACTAAAGGAGATGATGAACACATTGTTGATAAGTTATGGTTTGCCACATAACTTGTGGGGGGAAGCCGTTCTTACGGCTAACCGGATATTAAATCGAGTACCCTATAGCAAAATGCAATCCATTCCATATGAAAAATGGAAAGGAAAGAATCCTAACTTGAATTATTTTAAAGTGTGGGGGTGTTTGGCAAAGTTCAAGTTCCTAAACCCAAAAGGGTAAAAATAGGACCGAAAATCGTTGATTGTGTTTGCTTAGATATGCAACCAATATTAAAGCATATCGATTTCTGGTTCATAAATAGAAAAATCCTGACATTCATAATAATATGGTTATAGAATGATAATATTGAGTTATTTGAATATATATATATATATATATATATATATATATATATATATATATATATATATATATATATATATATATCCGTATAAAATGGAATGTGAATCGATTGGTGAAGGATTTAAACGACCTCGGGAAGAAATAAAAGAAAGTACATTTAATCAGGAGGATCCAAGACGTAGTAAATGTCAAAGAACGTCTACTTCATTCGTACCAGATTTTTTGACTTTCTTATTGGAGAATGAGCCCCGAACATTTAAAGAAGCCATGTCTTCTTCGGAATTATTATTTTGGAAAGAGGCAGTTAATAGTGAAATAGAATCTATATTGAACAACTATACATGGGAATTGGTTGATCTTCCTCCTGGAAATAAACCATTGGGTTCTAAATGGATCTTTAAGAGGAAAATGAAAGATGATGGCATTATTGATAAATATAAGGCAAGACTTGTCGTCAAAGGGTATAGACAACGAGAAGGTCATGACTATGTTGATACATACTCTCCAATTACTAGAATTACGTCCATACGAACATTAGTAGCATTAGTTGTAGTTTATGGTCTTGAAATTCATCAAATGGACGTTAAGACGGCCTTCTTAAATGGAGATTTGGGAAGAAATCTACATGGAACAACATGAAGGGTTTGGCGTTCCAGGTAAAGAAAAGAAGGTATGTAGACTTGTTAAGTCCCTTTACGGACTAAAATAAGCACCCAAACAATGACATGCGAAATTTGACCAAACAATGTTGTCAAATGATTTTAAAATAAATGAATGTGATAAATGTGTGTACATTAAAAATGTTCCAAATCACATAGTCATTATTTTCTTATATGTGGATGATATGCTGATAATGAGTAATGACATTGCCAACATAAAAGCGACTAAGCGTATGCTAACTGGCAAGTTTGATATGAAGGACTTGGGAGTTGCTGATTTAATTCTAGGGATTAAGATCCATAAGACTCCTCAAGGTCTGGCATTGTCACAATCTCATTATATTAAGACAATACTTGAAAAATTCAAGCACTTAGGGTTTAAAGTTGCAAGAACTCCAATTGACGTGAATCTTGCATTAGCAAAGAGGCCAAAGCATATCACAATTGGATTATGCTCGTGTGTTGGGATGCTTAATGTATATCATGAATTATACACGACCAGATATAGATTTTGCTATAAGTAAATTGAGTCGATACACGAGCAATCCAGGTCAATCTCATTGGATGACAATGAAACGAGTTTTGGGATATTTAGAACATACCCAAGACTTTGCTTTGCACTATAGTAAATATTCTGCGGTGGTTGAGGGATACTGTGATGCAAATTGGATCACCGGTTCAACTGATTCTAAGTGCACAAGTGGATATGTATTCACTATTGGTGGAAGAGCGGCATCTTGGAAGTCGTCCAAACAAACTTGTATTGCCAGCTCTACAATGGAGGCTGAATTCATAGCCTTAGATAAAGCCGGTGAAGAAGCTGAATGGCTCCGGAATTTCTTGGAACATATTCCATTTTGGCCCAAACCGTTGGAACCAATATGCATACATTGCGATAGCCAAGCGGCAATTGGAAGGGCTGGGAGCGTTATGTATAATGGTAAATCTCGTCATATACGACGAAGACATAAAACTGTTAGACATTACTCTCTAGAGGAATTATCACGATTGTATGTAAAGTCAAGCGATAATGTGTCGGATCTACTTACAAAAGGCCTAACTAGAGATGTAGTTGAGAAATCATCGAGGGGAATAGAACTATGACCGAAAACAAGTCATTGTGACGGTAACTCTACCTAGAAGACTGGAGATCCCAAGATCTAGGTTCAAAGAGATCAAACAAAGTCATTAATGGCGGTACAACATTGTCAACTAAAACTTTGGTCCATTCTCATGATGAGACAATGTTCAGTACCAAGGATAAATCATTAAGGCTTTTTAATGATTTCTAAATTTGATACGGGTATATCAAATAGTGTATCTACGGGATGACATGTTTAGGAATCACATATGTAAGTGTGAAGTGTTAGTCGCTTCAAGGAGAAATGTGTAAGGCCAATTCTCTACGCACTTATGAAACCAGGCGGTGTTCATGACTGAAACGAACACAACAATGAGAACCAAAGACGGTTAAGGGTTGGTTGTGTGACTTATGGTTGTCTAGGTATACACCAAAGTTTGACTCTACCAATTGACCGAGTATATCCGACATAAGTTCACTACGGAAAGTTCAAAGGGAAACCTACTTATGCAGATGCAATTAATCCTTGCTTGCGAATCACACAGTTTTTTATGCATATTTCCGTGATAAAACCATTCCCCATTCATGTGGGGGATTGTTGGGTTTTGTAGATGTAGCTTAAAAAGGGTGAATGATAAATGGAGGGAAAATGAAATATTTGAGTTTTCCTCCTTGACAAAGGGACATTGTCCCATATTGGAAGAGGAAAAGGTTTTTGATGGGTACATATATATATATAATTGCTCTTCTTCTAGCTCTTAAATAGTTAAGAAGAAAGGCAAGCCTCGCGCTATCGTAGTCGTCGCTCGCTCGGCTCGGCTCGGATTCGGCTTCGGATCCGAATTTGGTCAAATGATCAATTGATTAATTTTTGAACAAAATTTATTTATTAATAGTAAATATTAACAGGATATTATTAAATATCCGTTTTTTGTAAACAGAAAATTAATATTAAATCCAACGAAAAAATAAAATGTCCGTTTTCTGTTATTCGTTTTCCCTTTTTGTAACGGAAAATTAAGTTTCCTCCGCGCATTTTGACTTCCCGATTTATTGTTGCGTATATAGACATTTATGTTATGGCATTTACGTTATGGCCGTTTTACGTAAACAACCCTTCTGAAGAGTTGCACTTCTTCAATTTGAGCTTAACATTGGCTATAAATACCAGTCCATTCTCTCAGATTTTCTATATGATTTTTTGAGTTCTCCTCCTTTCTTCTGCATTGTTTTAACTTCAAAGAAAGCAACAGTAAGTGTGATTTGCTACCGAACTTTGTGTTCGCTGAAACACTGGAGTTTGAAGTACTGCTACACCAGTGTGTAATTCGTTCTACCATGAAAAAAAAATCCACAACCTTAAGTACTAGGAGGAGATTAAATTCCTTAAGAAACACTGTGAATTCAGTGGGCTCGAATTAAATTCTATTTATTTTACATTTCTATTTATATATTATTTTATCTTCTCCCGAATTATTTTACATATACAATTTACTAACATGATAGATTATAATTACTCTATTAAGTCATCTATAACTACATATAATCATCCATAAGAAATACCATTAGAAACCTGAAAAATATAATACGTTAAAATACACCACAAATATAAATATATATCCTCTACATAAGCAGCGCAAAATATACTATAAAGTATTAATGATCATCTAAAGAAGAAGAAGAAGTCATACATATTATCCCAATGTCCTACGAGATAGCACATTACATTTGACTTCTTAAAACTTTCACAAATCTTCTCTCATTCCCAACCACTCTCCTTCTTCTTTCTTCTTCTTCTCTTCTCTCCCTTTCTTACTTTAGTCCCCTTATGTGATAAACCTCTTTAAAATATTTCATCTTTAATTTGAAACAATATGGGCAAAGCATCCAAATGGTTCAAAACACTCTTCATTTTCAGGAAAACAGACTCCTCTTCTTCTTCTTCTGCTTCAATACAAAAGAAATGGAGTGACGTTAAATCCTACAGAGATAAGGATTTTCAACAGCACCACCCTGATAGATCACGCCACTACGGTGTCTCTATGTCAGCTCACGGTAGAAATGACACAGTAGTGGCGGAGATGGATTCAAGATTTAAATTTAGTGAGTTCAATTCTTGTACGTTCTTATAATTATGAGTTCAGAATTTAATATTTGATATAAAATTTATTACTTTTTTTAACATATTATTAATTCGTTTAAAGAAGACGTGACATTAGATTTGTTATTTTACTTTTAGTGTAATGCTTTTATACTTGTAAAAAAAAGACCACATATCTTAAACCCGCATAAATGGGAACAAAAAACGCATATATCTATCTCTACTTAAACACTTGTTCAGTAAAATTATACTATATGCTACATATGCCTTTGTGCAGTGGACCCCACCAACAGCCCCGTCACGGTAAAAGAGGTGGTGGAGCTGACAGCTAGCAGCGGTGGTACAACAGCCGTGACGACGTGGAACGGTGTCATTTTTAATCGTGAAGAATGGGCTGCCGTCGTGATACAGTCACATTTCCGAGCTTATCTGGTTAGTAACAAAGAACTTTCTTTCATTTGATGTCAATTAGCTATGTTTCTTGCTATAATTTTCTCCAAACACTTTTTGTTATTTTAATCTATTAATTTTATTTATTTTTAAAAAAAAAAAGGTTATGCTCAATTCACATTGGAAATTAAATTATTCGAGCCTCATGTTTTGAACATTTTCACGTAAAATGAAATGGAGGGGTAATCCACTCTTTTTTTTCTTTTCCATTTTGTGAATTCCACCAATATTCTTGATAGGAACAATTTCTCGTAATTTGTGAAGGACGGTGAAAAAGGTGTAGAAGGTTTTGTTACTATCTGGACAAAGAAATTAGACATTTTACTAGTCTTCATGAATGGGACGATTACCTTTGCTTTTTGTTAATGTTCCATATTCGCATTGGTGTCCGGCTAAATTCGAATTTATGACAGAAAATCTCTTTCTTACTACTAGTATTTTGATGTAACAATTATTAATGGATTTAACAGACACATAATGTTGATGGGGCCAGAGTGGATTTACAGTCAATGAAATAAAACAAAAGCATGAGAGATTAGAGTTTAAATTCCGACAAAGAAAGAAAACAAACAAACAAATGAGATGTTCTTTTTTCCTTTACCTAAGTCGTGATGAACATAGTTATATGATACTACTCAATGGACTAGTTGATCTTCGCAAAAGTTGGCACGTGCAGATTTTGTTATAATCTTATTAGCAAAAAAAGAATTTCTTTTTGGGACTTGGTCTGTAGGAGTAGGTCCGGGGTGGGTGTTTTCCCTACTTTTATTTCTTGTGATTCATGGTAATTCCTTGTATATTTTATTTTGTATTTTCTTTTTATTTAGCATAATTACGTTATTATTTTAGTTTTTGAGACTACACCTTTTAATATAAGAAATAATGAGTCATTAAGAAACTGAGCATATAATAAATGATGTCATTAAAGTAGAATTCATTGTTGAATGAGGTTATAAACTTATTATGTTTCTTAATTTTAAGTTGTATTAGATGTTGGTATTTGACATACGTTAAAGTTTTTTTTTTGCGTGGGGGGGGGGGGTTGAAATTGTGTTATGGTTTCAATTTACTTGTTTTAGTAGTATTGGCTTGTTTTTTCACTATTAGATAGAATTGATAAATTAGTTTTGTCGAACATTTGCATAATGTTATGACATTATATCTATAAATATTAATTTGCTTTATCAAACATGCATTCCATGATGTTCTTACAAAACGTATTTTTTAGCTTTTATAATTGATTAAATTAATTATTATAAATTTGGAAAATTTATATCAATCAGTATTAATTACAAAAATATATGATTACTAATTAGTATATATTCAACAAAAAAAATATGCATCTTAAATACCAGATCTAATATCATTTATATTTATAAAAAAATATTTATAAGCATATATTTATTATATTAACTTTTACGCTTTGTTAATTACTTCGTTTCAGATTTGATCTAATTGTGTAACTACACTCTTTTTTTATGACCCTATTTAGTGTTACACGAATTTGGCGATGAGTACTCTTTTGTTGCTTTTAAACTAGCTTCACTCTTATGATGCTTCCTTATCATAGAAAAAGAATAACAAACAAAGAAAAAAAAGAAGTGTTGTTTAGTTTGATCAAAAATACAGAATAAACATAGAAAAGTTCATCCTTATCCGATGTTTATATCAGATTCCATTAATATACAGTTAAGTAATAAATTAAGATAAGTACGTAATAATTAACCATGATAAGTAATAAAAGCATATTTAAAAACAAATAGTATATATTCATTGATTTAGTATAAATATCGAGTATTCATCGGTGAAAGTTGTAATGGACCACTTTGCTGAATTTGAATATAAGAATTACCTATAAGTATATGGTAAAAATTGCACGAGGCGCCCTATTTGGTCGCCCCCATTTAACTTATACCCATTTTTTTTTGAAAACTTTTAACTTGTACCCACTTTTTAAATAACTTCAGCCCCCTTTTCCTCGCTGAGCTGAAGTTCGCCGGTTACAAACAAAAACTTCAGCTCTAGAGCTGAAGTTCCCCAGTTACAAAGACAAAAGTTCCCCAGTTACAAAGACAAAAACTTCAGCTCTAGAGCTGAAGTTCCCCAGTTACAAAATAAAAACTTCAGCTCTAGAGCTGAAGTTCCCCAGTTATAAAACAAAAACTTCAGTTCTAGAGCTGAAGTTCGTCAGTTACAAAATAAAAACTTTAGCTCTAGAGCTGAACTTCAGGCCCGTCTACTAGAATGCTGAAGTTTTGCGTGAGTGTCTTTGCTACTTCAGCCCCGTATGCTGAAGTTATATGAATAAACGGGTACGCTTGCAATTTTTTTTGTAAAACAAATATAAGTTAAAACATGACACAAAAAACAAGTACGGATACAAATGCCCCAAGTATATATCCCATGTTAAAAATAGAAAGACATTGGTCAAGGTTTGGTTAATGGTCATCTGTCCTAATTTTCTGAAAAGGTCAAACTTAGATTTTAGAGAAGTGTGAAAATGAATTATTAGGGCGCCTATCACTTTTGAAAAAATTTTGTTCTTTTTATTCCAAGTTTCATGGAAAATCATTCATCTATAAAAATAACAACTAGGCCTCAGTACCAAACAGTTAAGGTCCGTTACACACAGGGGCGGATATAGAGCAGTTTCTTTATATTTTAACCAAACCCAAGACAACTCAATTTCTTACTAGAACTTATTGTTTTCTCCTGATACGACAACCTGATACCTAAATTTAATATCACTTGATATCATATTACACTAAGGAGTCGTTTGGTTGGAATATGATTTATATCGGTATAAGTTATGTCGGTATAAGTTATATTGGGATAAGTTATGCTGGGATTGTTGTTTATTCATTGTTTGGTATGTTGTATTAAGAATGACAATTGCATAATTTCTAAGAAGAAGGTATAAGTTATACCGGTGCTAATTACCCTACTAACTATTAGGTATAAAAGTTATCCCAGTGTTAAAATTAACACCAGGATAACTTTTACCTAATTTACTAACCAAACAGGGTATTAAGGTGGTATTAAAATTTTATACCACCCTTATACCTTCTTATACCTCATACCAAACGACCCCTAAGTCTCCTAAGCAGAGGCGGTCCTAAAATAGTTTTTGTACGTATAACTAAACTCATTGCTTTCGCCTTTTTACTCAAACTACATGTACGTGTATATAGAAAACATTAAAGTGTGTACAAATAATAAAAATCACACTCATTATGAACTTTCTGACTCCGAATCATGCATTTTCCTCCGCAGTAATGGCACTTGATCGTATTACTAGTTTTCTAATTTTTCGATTTTTGGGTAAATTTGAAGTCCCGAAGAGCATTAAGAGCATTGAAGGGACTTGTGAAGCTTCAGGCATTAGTAAGAGGTCATATTGTGAGGAAGCAAACTGCTGATATGTTACGGCGTATGCAAGCACTAATAAGAGCTCAGTCGAGAGCTCGTGTTGGACGATCTCAGGTTTCAGAATTGCCTCATTTTAGCGCTAAGTCTATTCAATTTCTTCATCATGTAAGTGAAATATCACCTTCCCCGCCATTTCAAAATTGAAAAGAAGCTTGAAATGTGCTAATTAGTAACAAGTTGTAGTAATTGTCAACTAATTGAGGTAAATTTTTAGTTTTACAAAGATTTTGTCCTGGTTCGATAATTGTATTTCTGAATCTTGATGTATAGGGTCCTGCAACTCCTGATAAATTCGAGCATGTTAGTCGTGCAAGGAGCATGAAGAATGATCAAATGTTTATGCTCAAGGTATTGGCCGGATATTTTATGCTTCAGAAAACTCATTTTCTAGGGAGAACGGCCGAAAACATCTCTTTACCTTCCGTTATACTTTGATGTCGTTCATACTGTTCTTGTTGCAAATCATCTCGTATTTGTCCTTAATCTTTACGGAGTTCCAACCTGATATAATGGAAGATAACTTTAGACTAGAGTGATGATTAGAGAGATAAGTTTGGACCTTTTTCCAGACACGTGGAATCCAACTAATCCATGATAGAGCCATGTTACAGTCAAGGGGCAAGTACGAGACGACTTGCTAATGACAAGGATACGAAAAAAAGGGCAGTTCGGTGCACTAAGCTCCTGTTATACACGGGGTCTGGAAAAGGACCGGACCACAAGGGTCTATTGTACGCCTTACCTTGCATTTCTATAGGAGACTGTTTCCACGGCTCGAACCCATATAACGGTAGATAAAACTAAAATATTTCATATGCTAGAGACCTGATGTGAATTGCTTCTCCTAAGCCGAGGGTCTATCGAAAACAACCTCTCTACCTCCGCGAGGTAGGAGCAAGGTATGCGTACACATTACCCTCCCCAGACTCAACACTATTGGAATATTACTGAGTATGTTGTAGTTGTGTTTCATATGCTACAGAGGTAAATTTGGATGTTTTCCCCATTATATCTATTTGCATAAAGTTATGCCTAACATAAAATGGTATAAATGCAGAGGAATTCTTCAAACCATATAGGCTGCAGAATGGATAAAAAACAAGGCTCTTTTGCAAGAACTGGCTCAATTGATGATATTGGAAAGATCCTTGAAATAGATAATGGAAAACCATGTATCACTTCCACACAGAGGAATCTCTTCTATTCCTCTGATCTTAGCTTGAATTCAGACCAATTAAGTTACAGCGTGGATGAAACCTGTTTCTCCTCTGCTGATAATAGCCCACAACTTCACTCAGTATCATCGAAATGTGCTCGTTCGAGGAGAGGGCCATTTACGCCAATTAAGAGTAGCGATGGTACAAGAAGCTACTCGAGTAATCATCCAAACTACATGTCTTATACCGAGGCAGCTAAGGCAAAGACGCGGTCTATGAGTGCACCAAAACTAAGACCTCAGTATGATAAGAGGTATTCTGGTCGATTGGACAGACATGGAATGCCTGTTAGAGGAGATTCGGATGAGTTTAGCCGTGGTTTTTTGCACATATAGTAAGATGATTCAAGTTCAAGTTTGCAGTTTTAGTTTCAAAATTGTTTAACATGCTAACATATATGTATCTAAGTCCAAATGTTTAATGTCATGAACTTGCATTTTCCTTTGTATTAGAAATATATTTACTGAACTGATGTGAATCACTTTGTGTCTGGTTTTGATTTAACTATAAGGGGTCGTTTGGTAGGAGATATTAGAAAAAACAATACAGCTATTAGCTTTGTTCATTATCAATCCCTTGTTTGGTAGTATATTTTTTCAATTCTATGTATAACTAATACAAGTATTATCCTATTTGGTATCCTATGTATAACTAATACATAGCAAAGCTATGGTATTAGCAATGTAAGAGTTTTTAATACTTGCATAAGCATAGTTAAAGACATAATTGCCCCTCAAATCCCTCAAAGTGCACAAAGTTAAAGAAGATGGAGGGTATTTTTGTTAATAACAAATTTTGCAGAAATTATGCAATGCTTTAATGCAACAAACGAAATAGTGGGTAAGAAAGAACCTCACCATAACTAATGTCAGCATAACTAATCCCAATATTACTAATACCGGCATTGCTAACATACTCTTGTGTATAGCGGTAAAAATGGTTCAAAGATTGCTTCAAATTGTAAGTTTAAATCTCAGTTATAACATTCTTAATATTTTAAATTTACTGGCTGCGCCATTGGGTTCAAATAATCGTTTCTTTCTGCTTCTTCGCCGATCTCATTACACTCCTCTTTATTGTTAATTCATCATGACTTTTTAATCCTTTTTGACAACTACTACAGAATGATTTCCATACAACATATATCTTAGTGCCCGTTTGGAGATAAAATTTGATGGAAGATTTTTTTAATCTTTTTTTTTTTTTTTTGAAATCAACGTTTGTTCATAAAAATTTTAATTTTCAATTGAAAATGCATTTTGAAAATTTTCGAAAATTTAAAAAACTGCAAAAAGAACTATTTTTCAAAATTTTCATTCAAATAACTCACGGAACTTCAAAAACAAGTCCAACTGAAATTTTATATCCAAACACAACTCTAAATTTTAAATACTATTTTCACAAAAAAAAATTCACCATTTTTTCGATTACAATTCTTAGGTCCAAACGCCTACTAAATGGTCAAGGCATGCGTTTAATTTAGAGTACAAAAAGTTAAAGGTCCTTAAAGTTTTAATTATATAAATAGTTGTAAGGAATTAAAATTAGTGGAGAACAACAATCTTCACAATTAATTTTACACTTCCTATGTTACCTTCACAACAAGCTTTTATTGCCACAGATGTAAATCGTTACAAGTTTCAAAAGTTGTGTAGACAAAACCTTATGATATGTTTACAATTATAAGTTTCAAAGGTTTTTGTTTCTTTCTTGAATAGGAATGAAGGGTACTAATTACAAAATAACACATAAATATAACATTTTAGATTGTAAATACCATAAATTAAAAAATAAGGAAGCATACAGGTTTCGTGGTGTAGTTGGTTATCACGTCAGTCTAACACACTGAAGGTCTCCGGTTCGAGTCCGGGCGAAGCCACTTCTTTTATTTATAATTTCATTTTGTACCTTTACTGTGTTTTCCAGTATTCTTTTAAAATTAAGGTCAACATAAAACAAATTGAGAACGACAATTGCAATGAACATAATCTCTCAGCAAGTCTATGTGCTTGTTAACGTGGTTTCTTGAATGTTTGTACAAGTTGAGAGTTTGCTCATGTTGAGTATGAGAATGATTAGCACATTGAATTCCCATGATTACTATTGATGGTTAGTAGCTCGAAGAAGATATAGGTAACACGAAATCTCACGAAAAAGAAGTGAATACTTTGTTGAGGAACGAGACTTTAGTATTTGTTTTTATTCGAACTCTTAATCCGCTTTTACTCGAGGACTATGAGTCTATGACAACATGACAAGTCGAAAGGCTTCTATTTTCATTGTAATTGGATATCAATGGGAGATTTATAGATTATAGGGTAGACAAGGCAGGTTGATATGAGTTCCTTCAATTGTGTTAGTGAATGTTTGTCCTTTAGTATGCAATAATGCTGACAACAATAGGAAGAAAACTTTGGCAATATAAAATGCTAATTATACCCGCAACAGTGTAAACTTTGAATGTCAATGGCAGATATAGAAGGTCACTTAACCAAATATTTATGACGAATATTTTGTATATATGTTAAGAATTCCACTAAATAATTATAAATAATAGATTACAAACTCACCAAGTCAACTGGGTTGTAGCCAGTGGCGAAGCTAGAAATTTGTTCAAGGGTGTTCAAATTTAAAAGAAGTGAAAACTTTTTTCGATAAAGGGTGTACAATATGTGTTATATACCTCTAAAACGTAATATTTTACGTACATACACAATGCAATTTTTCGAGAATGGATGGTCAGTTGACCACCCTTAACCCCATGTGGCTTTCGAGCTCGAACCCATAATATACGAACTCTGAATCTACCTATGTTAAATAAACATGATGGAAGAGGTAGTGTGAATAAGCTGGTTACTTATTTGTCAAGGAGAGTTAACCCGATTTCTTCTTTTTTAATGATTTATCAAGTTATAGGGGATATCAAAAACTCCTCTGGTGTTGGCGAACAAATATATAATGTACTGCTTCAATCCAGCAACTTGTTAGGGATGTTGGGTCGGCCTTCATTTGCCCATTTTATCCATTGTATGAGAAGAAAATAGGCTTTGTTGTAACAATTGTATTTGTTGGTTGGACTTCATTTGCAATGTCTGGTTTCTGATCTTATTTTATCGTAATAGCCATGAGTGGACGTTATAGTAATAATAACTAGACAATGACCGATAAAATAATGCTAGTATTAGAATTTTAGGAGGAAATAATGATCGACGAGGATTAAAAGAGGAGGCAATAATTCACAGAAAAAGGCAAATTTCTATATGCAGTACCCAAATAATCGTAAAAATTGCACGGGGCGCCCTATTTGGTCGCCTCCATTTAACATATACCCATTTTTTTTTAAACTTTTAACTTGTACCCACTTTTTAAATAACTTCAGCTCAGCAGCCAAGATTCGCAGCAACTGAAGTTTTTGTTTGTAATTTGCTGAAATTTTTGTTTTTGTAACTGGGTTCGCCAGTTACAAAAACAAAACATTCGCAATTACAAACAAAAACTTCAGCAAATAGAGAACAAAACTTCAGCTACTATGCTTAAGTTCATCAACAAACAAAAACTTCAGCACACTTGGTTCAGCACACTTGCTACTTTAGGCCCGTCTACTAGAATGCTGAAGTTTTGTGTGATTGCTTTTGCTACTTCAGGCCTGTATGCCTGAAGTTTATGCCAAAAGTGGTTACGCTTGCAATTTTTTTTACAAAGCGGGTATAAGTTAAAACGTAACACTAAAAACGGGTACGGATGCAATCCCCCCAAATAATCTAACACAACGCTTAACTCCTTTCATAGTATATATCCAACTTATGTACTTGTACTATAGGTGAGTGTGATCTCGGTCAATGAGTGCTAAATTCTGAACTACGACGACGACGACAAACCCAGTGCAAAATGGGGTCTAAGAAGGATAGAGCGTACGCAAATCTTGCTCCTGATGGATTATATATCGTTGCAGAAGCAATTACAGTATCATATTCACGTGACAATTAAGCAATTAGCACATATGGAGATTATTCGAGTTACCTCTTGAAGCGTGAACAAAGCAAATTAATCTTAGTCTCCAGTTCTAGAGTTGCAAGACCGCGACCTCAGCAAAAAACTCCAATTCCAGTTCCAGAGTTATAGTATATTCACGTGTGATTTCAGATTCTTTCGCGAAAGCACACGTCGGGGCCATCAAGGTCGAGACCAGGAAATTAGTCATTTTTAATGTACGTACTCCTTCCGGTCCAAAATAAGTGATTTTTTGGCTTTTTTCTTGTAGTCCAAAATTAGTTATTTTTTCAGATTTCGAGAATGAATTAATTATTATTTTTTTCTACATTACCCTTGGAGTAAATAGTATTGGAATATATGTTAGGAGTATTTATGTGGGATAGTAAAGGTTAATATGGTCAATTTCATTGCTAATTAATGCTAAAAGGCGGATTTCATAATATGTGTAAAAACAGGAAAAAAATCACTTATTTTGGACTGGAGGGAGTAATTTCTAATTTACTATGTTAGTAGGACTCTAGGTGAGGCCTAAACTAGGTACCCTCACCTAGAAAAAATGGCGCTCGCTTTACTAAGCGCCTCTAGGAAGTTGAAACCATACTTTCAATGTCATCCTATATGTGTTGTGACTACTTACCCATTGCGAAATATAATGCATAAACCCGAGATCTCTTGACGATTGGCCAAATGGCCGTGGAGATCAGTGGGTACGATATTGAATATCGACCCCGGACCACCATTAAATCTCAAATATTGGTGGACTTTGTGGACGTCGGTGCCTCGAACGCAAAAGGGTCCGAACTTGGCATCGTATTGTAGCCACCAACATGCAATGTAGTTAGACAATATCTTAGGACTATGAAATAGACTAACAACGAGGCCGAATACGAGGTCATTATTGCCGGTCTCGAACTAGCCAAAAGCTTGGGGGCAGAGGTGATCGAAGCCAAGTGCGACTCTCTCCTCGTGGTGAACCAAGTTAATGGGATGTTCGAGGTCAGATAAGAACGAATGCAAAGGTACCTGGATAAGTTGCAGGTAACATTAGATCGATTCAAAGAATGGACTTTGCAACACGTACCTCGGGGATCAAAATAGCGAGGTCGATGTCCTTGCTAACTTAGGATCATCGGTCGAGGACGACGAGTTCAACTCGGGGGCAGTCGTACAACTTATGAGATTGGTAGTGGAAGAAGGCCATGCCGAGATTAACTCAATGAGCCTAACTTTGTAATGGAGATACAAATATATAGAATATCCGGAGACCGGAAAACTTCCCTCGGATCCGAAAAAATCGAGGGCCCTGCGTAAGAAGGCAACCCGGTTTACTTTGTCCGAAGATGGAATCCTATTCAGAAGAACATTCGATGGCCCGCTCACGATGTGTCTAGGATCTGGAGACACTGAGTATGTTCTGAGGGAAATCCATGAAGGCACATGTGGAAATCATTCAGGCATCGGATCATTGGTTCGAAAAGTAACCATAGCCGGCTACTACTAGATCGATATGGAAAAAGACGCGAAAAGTAACCTGAGACGGATTATATATATATATGTTCGCTTTCGCCCTATCATTAGAAACCTGAAAAGTACTACACGTTATAATACACCAAACATATAAATTATCATCCACATAAGCAGAATGTTCTTTCAATCGGCATACTATATAAATTATTAGTGATCTAAAGAAGAAGTCATACATATTATCCTAATGTCCTACGGTATAGTACATATTACATTTGACTTCTCAAAACTTTCACAAATCTTCAGTGTACTTGAGCTAAGATGGGCTGGATCAAGATGGGCTAAACAATGGGTTGTACAGAAAAATGAAAAAATTGAAAATTGAAAATACAAAAAAAATAGTAAAAAGGAGGGGGTTTGGGGGGTTGCAAAAAAACAAAAAATCAGAAAATTGAAAATACAAAAAAAAAAGTCAAATTGGGGCAACTAAGTAAATTTCTAGATAGGTTGAGATCCCTTTGTTTTGGGTGAGTTTCATGGGTGTATTTGGGGTATTTCATCAGTCAGAATGAGCTATAAAAATAATGGATCGACTTGGACTCATCCCAAATAGACTCATGAGCTAAAATGTTTGTAGCCCAACCCAACCCATTATCTCTAGACGGATCGGGCGAGTTGGATGGGTTTGGACTCAAGTTGCCACCATTTCCAACCACTCTCCTCCTCTTCCTTCTTCTTCTTATTCTCTTCTCTCCCTTTCTTACTTTAGTCCCCTTATCATGTGATAAACCTCTTTAAATTTTCGTCTTTAATTTGAAACAATATGGGCAAAGTGTATGGGTCAAAATCCGACTAAGAAAATTCGGCATGAGTAGTTTATCAAGTGTGAAACTCGGCTCATCATGGGCAGTTAGGCCGAGGTCGACCAGGGCTCGACAATATGGAGTCGTCGAGCAAGCCATTAAGGCCGAGGTCGAGCAGCAGAAAAAGGAGTAACAGCTAGTATAGCTTTGGAACTTTCCAAGAGAATGTTCTATTGAATATTCCATATGTTGTACTTTTTAGGGGTTTTGGGCATATCCCATATAAATAGTAGCAGAAAGAGGGCAAAAGGCATGTAACATTCACTCTGATAAGAACTCTTATGAAAAGTTGACTCTTGAGAAATAATACAAACTATTACCTTTCCGCAATGATTCGATTTGTTGTTTGTTCTACCTTTTCACGCATCAGATCCGAGAAAGCCTCATATATTTCTATATCCATTTGTCTTACATTGTTGTCAAAGGGAAAAGCCATCCACCTCATTCAATATTTGGGCGAATCATTCCTTCTATTTACATTTATTATCATTTAATATATTTATTGCTCATCATTGTCTCGCCATTCATTCTTGATAGCATCATTTAATACCTTTGTTTTAAATAGGTTCTAGCGTTATTTGGCGTTATTATACAAGCACATGTTAGATCTAAGATTTATTATATTTAACTAGAATTTACCCTTCACCTCTTTTTTTTTATTACTTTAGCAAAAGATTTCATACTTTTTGGTCAAACAATTTGGAGCCGTCTGTGGGGAATTTTCTAGTCAAAGCCATAGTTTTTCGAGATCTAAAAATAAAACACACCAACAGAAAAACGTAGAAATTTCTTTTTCCTACTTGCACAGTCTAACATGGCAGGGAATGGAGAAGAAAGATTGAAGGCAGTGGCAGGCCTTACTGTTAATCTCCTAAACACCATCAATGAGGTTAATGGAGAAGACGAGGAGAATGTGACACCAAGCGCTTCCCCTACGCGAAGTGATTCACCCCTTCCTCATCGCAACCTACGTCCACAACGGAAGAATCACCACCAGCAGTGAAAAAGCTACTAGAAGCATGGCTAACGAGCACGTTGATCAGTATACTCGACAAACCTGCCCAAAGAGCGAGCTGGGAGGATGCACGAGTCGACATCACAACAACAACCAATAAGCAGCACGTTCCTCCTCCCTCAGCAGGTATCACTCACACCGTTAATGATTCAGGTAACGACACCCTTACAGCAATCCTAAGAAAAATGGAGGAAATGGAGAACGAGAACAAAGCGCTCTGCGACCAAATAAGGGAGCACCAATAAAGGATAGACAAGATACCAGGCGCCCCAAAGCTCTTACCAAAACGGGATGCCGGCCGGTTCGTGGAACAACCATACAGTGATGAGGCTGCACCACATGCCATACCTAAAACATTCAAGATGTCGACATACTTGAAAATATATGATGGCACAACGGACCCTAAGGATCACATCACCTACTATGTCACTACAGTAAAGGGCAACGACCTCGCCAAGGAACAAGTATCATCCATACTGCTGAAAAAACTTTGGTGAAACCCTAACCATGGGAGCGCTGACGTGGTACTCACAACTGCCATCACGTTCCATAAAAACATTTGAGGAAATGGCGTATACGTTTGTCACCGCACATGCCGAGGCCAATAAAGCAGAAGCGAGGGTGAACGATACATTCGCCATCAAACAATCACCTAGCGAAGGACTCACAGACTTCCTCGTCCGATTCAATCGAGTTAGAATGTCTCTCCCAAATGTATCGGAAGGGATGGCAGTAACAGGGTTCCAAAATGGTCTGAACAAGAGCGATTCGAGGGCAACAAAAAACTTGTTGAGCCGGATCATGAAATACCCCGCCCCCTCCACCACTTGGGATGAGATACACAATGCCTATTGTGCCGAGGTGAGAGCTGACGAGGATGACCTCAACGGGCCAACCCAATGATTAACATCAGTCCATATGGAATCAAGAAAAGATCGTAGAAACAATAACAGAAGGTATCATGCAGGTCCGCATCTCAACCGTGAATGACACCAGCCATACGTCAAAATAGCCGCCATATCACCTCTCGCCATGGTGACGGTCCATCCCGGCCGCAGACAGGGACTCACCGAAATGAAAGAGGTATGCCTCCACTATTATCTGCTCACAATTTTTGTGTTTCTCATTCATAGATAGTCTATGCCCTGGAGAAGCTCGGCCTAAAGATGAAATGGCCGCAAAAGATGAAATTTGATCCGAACACCAGAAAGTCGAATGTCCTCTGTGAATTCCACCAGGGACGAGGTCAAAAGACCGAGGAATGTATCGCCCTGAGGCAAGAGGTAGTGAACATGCTCCACTAAGGGCATTTGAGAGAGCTGATGAGCAACCGAGGGAGAGCGAACTTCGCTCGAGGGCGAGAACAAGATCAAGGCCCCCTGAAGTCGCCCTTCCCAGCCAACACTATCCAGATGATCATCGGCGGAGGCGACGACACGACAATAAAAAATGTGAAATTCATAACCACCCACAAGTTGAAGCGGTTAATCACCCATGAGCGGTATGATGTCCTCGAAGAAAGTATCATCTTCGATGAGTAGGATACCCACGGTTTGACCTTTCCTCACTATGATGCTCTTGTTATTACTTTGTGCATTTCAGATACTGATGTAAAACACATTATGGTAGATGACAAAAGCGGCGCGTGCATTATCCACCCTCGAGTTCTCACACTAATGAGGCTCGAAGACAAGTTAGTGTCACGCTGTATCACACTAACAGGTTTTAACAATGCAGTTGAGCGAACCTCCGGAGAAATCTCACTACCTGTTATGGAAGGTAGTATCACCCTGGAAACAACATTTCACATTATGGATCAAGACACGGCGTATAACGCCTTCATAGGACGACCTTGGATACACGCCATAAGGGCCATCCCATCTAGCCTATATCAGGTCGTCAAGTTTCCCACCACGTGGGGAGTATTCTGCATTCGTGGCGAGAAGCGCACGGCCCAAGAATGCTACCGCATATCCCAAGAATGCACGTACACCCAACAGCTAAAAGGCAAAGTCACGGAAGCATAGAAATTAGCGAGGTCCAGGTCGGACGGAGACGAAGTGAAAGATGTCATCAAGCACCCAGAAGCCGTGGAAGCCACGGGATCAACTGTGGAATACCTCGACCTCGTTCATCTCGATAAGAGCGACCAAAGCAAGAAGGCTTACATCGGCCACAAACTCCAAGAACCAGGTAAATTCCATCAATTTTTAACTAACAATACGGACTTGTTTGCTTTCTCTCATGTAGATATGCTGGTCATCCCGAAGGAAATAGCAACACACAAATTGAACGTCGACCCACTCTACCCCCTGGTACGGCAGGTTAGAAGAAAATTCAACGCCGTAATAAACGATGTCGTCCGCGAAGAGGTGGAAAAATTACTTGAAAATGGCTTTATCAGGGAGTCAAAATACCCTCAATGGGTCGTCAACGTGGTCATGGTAACAAAGAAAAATGGAAAATGGAAAATGTGCGTAGACTTCACAGATCTGAACAAGGCATGCCCGAAAGACTCGTTCCCTCTGCCTCACATTGATCATCTCATCGACGCAACCGCAGGGCACGAGCTGTTAAGTTTTTTGGATGCCTATTCGTGTTACAACCAGATCCTTATGGACGAGTAGGACTAGGAAAAAACTACTTTCATCACCCACCAAGAGACGTACTGCTAAAGAGTTATGTCGTTCGGATTGAAAAATGCAGGGGCGACATATCAGACGCTAGTAACGAGAATGTTCAAAGAACAGCTCGGCAAAACCATGGAAATATATATAAAACGACATGTTGGTCAAGTCAAAAATAAAGGAAGACTACATCGACCATTTGAGGGTAGCCTTCGACATACTTAGGTGGTACGACATGAAACTGAACCCCGAGAAATGCGCCTCCGGCGTAACCTCAGAAAAAATCCTTGGCTTTTTGATGTCATAAAGAGGCATCGAGGTTAACCCCGACAAAATCAAGGCTATATAAGGAATACCAGAAAACTTGACCAGCAAGAAGCAGGTGCAGAAGCTGGCCGTCCATATAGCCGCCCTATTGAGGTTCATCTCATGATCCTCTAATAGATGCCATAAATTCTTCGGTGTACTCAAAAAGGACAACAGACTCCAATGGAATTCCTATTGCGTCCAAGCCTTGAGAGAACTAAAGGCGTACTTATCTTCACTCTCGTTGCTTGCTAAGGCAGAACCCAGAGAGCGCCTCCTAATCTACCTAGCAGTGTCCAACGTTGCACTAAGCGCAGTCCTGGTCCGAGAAAATAAAGGTATGCAATCTCCAATCTACTACATTAGACCTTATTTCCAATGGCACCCCATCTTAATGGTCATAGCCTTTCCCCCGAGGAGTATCCTACACAAACCCGAGTTTTCGGGTAGGTTGGCCAAATGGGTCATTAAATTAAGCGAGCACGATATAACCTATCAGTCGCAAATAGCAATAAAGTTGCAAGTACTTGCCGACTTCATCACCGACTTCCGCGCTAAAATAGTGCCTGAGGTCGATAGGGAAACCACTAGTACTTCCCCTAAGATACACGACCTATGGATTCTGTACACCGATGGCGCCTCTAACGCATTAGGATCTGGAGTGGGACTTGTACTCGAGGTCCTAACAGGAGAGATGATTTGTCAGTCCATACGGTGCCCCGAAATGACTAACATTGAGTCCGAGTATGAGGTCGTGATTGCAGGATTAAAACTGGCCCTCAAGTACAGAGCACGACGGGTAGTCCTTCGATGTGACTCACAACTTCTCGTCAATCAAGTCACAGGGACTTTCCAAATCAAGGAACAAAGGCTACAAAAATACCATGCCGATATCTACAAGTTAGTGCCCGAGTTTGACGAATTCCAGCTTGACCAAATACCTCGAGCACAGAACGTCGAGGCAGACGACCTCGCCAAATTGGCGGCAGCTACTAAAAACATAAACGAAAAAAGGGAATGTGGTCACAGTCTTCACTCGACCATCAACCAAATTTAGGTACGCACTATTAACCTAACTTGGAACTGGCGCAATCGTATCGTCGCCTACCTGCAGGATGGCATGCTCCCAAAAGACAAAAAAGAAGCCAAAAAGCTTCGAATGCAAGCAGTCAGGTATAACATCATGAATAACGACTTGTGCAAAAGGATGTATGCGTCCCTCTAGAAAAATGTTTGGGACCAAACCAGACACGACGCGTCCTAGAAGAGGTCCACGAGGTTCACTGCGGGCTCACACAGGCAATCGAGCCCTAGTCAGATGTCTCATACGAGCAGGATACTACTGGCCCACAATGAAAAAGGAAGCAGTTGATTTTGTTAAAAAATGTGAACCATGCCAAAGGTATTCTTCCATGATCCACCGAGCAAGCGAGCACCTCCACTCAGTCATGTTGCTCTGGCCCTTCATCAAATGGGGAATAGATATCATCGGCCCCCTTACAGCAGGAAGAGGTAATTTACGATTCCTTTTGGTTTTAACTGATTAGTTTTCTAAATGGGTGGAAGCAGGTGCATTCGCCCAAATACGCGAACAAGAGGTGATCGTCTTTATATGGAGGAACATCGTGTGCCACTTCGGCATCCCTAAAGAAATTAGTTGTGACAACGGACCCCAATTCATTGGGAGAAAGGTCGTCGAGTTCTTCGAGAAATGGCACATCAAAAGAATAATCTCCACGCCATATCACACCGTTGGCAACAGACAAGCTAAATCTTCCAACAAAACGATAATGAATATCATGAAAAAAACCCGAAAACACCAAGGGATTGTGGCCAGAGATGATGCCAGAAGTGCTATGGGCATACCGCACCACGCCAAAGACAAGCACAGGGGAAACGCCATACTCACTACTCCATTGGACTGATGCAGTGATACCATTCGAGGTCGGAGAACCAAGCCAAAGATATTCAAATGAGAGCGGGCCAAACAATGATGAAAGAAGAAGGCAAGACCTCGACGAGGCTGAAGAACGAAGAGACATGGCTTACACAAGAATGGTAGCCCAAAAACAATAGGTAGAGTGGTACTACAACAAAAAAGCCAAGGTCGGGCCACTTAAAGTCGGGGACTATGTACTCAAGGCCAAAACACAGGCAAGCAAGGATCCACCGGAAGGCAAACTGGGGACCAATTGGGACGACCCGTACAAACTTACGGTGGTAGTAAGCAAAGGGTCGTTCCAAATAGAAACAATGGAGCGAAAATTACTACCAAATAATTGGAACGTCGCCCACCTCAAATACTTCAACCTCTAAGTATAACATGTCCTCCTAGTCGTATTCTTTTTCCCTCACCCGAGTTTTGTCCCAATTGGGTTTTCTCTGGGAGATTTTTAACGAGGCGACGAAGAAGGCATCTCGAAGTTAAGTATAAGTTCATCGCTCGACCTCTCAACTACTTCTCCTGGTCGACCAATGAAGGAACTAGATAGACTGTGTTGTTTTAGACTTCAATACTACACAATATTATAAGTTAATTGTGCAGTACCCAACTTTCGAGTGCTGTCTAATAAGAAGAACCTGGTTCTTCTTAGTCTACTACTTACTATAGTTTGCGGAATAATTAAGCAGTAATAGTAAAGACACAGGGATTTTTTACGTGGAAAACACCTGGCTCAAAAGGTGAAAAAAACTACGACCTACTCCTCAGTAGGATTTGCTCAAAACTCTTCACTAAACTCTGAGCCAAAACGGATTTACAAAACAAACTCTTTTGTAATCCTAGGACTAACTCTAATCCTCTTTGTATCAACTAGCCTCTAGCTAATTTCTACAGATTTCAAGCTAACTCTAACTTGAACAATGTGTACTTATTACAATTGCTTCTATGAAAGCTGATAAGATACAATATTAAAACTCCTACTATAATCAACTAGACTCAACATACAAACAATGAAACTGTACCTTCTAGTTGAACTGTAGCCTTTGTATCGCACAACAATTCTGCTTGCAAAACCTCTGGAACTTTTGCTTCAGAACTTGATTCACTTTTGTACTTGTGCGTCACTTCTTTCAGCAGTAATACTTTGATTATTTATAGAGGCCGTTTGTTGAGTCCATGATACAATTCTGATCCAACTCTTCCCTGGTAGACAGGTTTGATTGTAACTCAACTTCCTTTCTCTATTCCTGTCCTAGCTGAAATCAACTTCTGTCTTCTTTATCAATTTGCAACCTTTTCGTATTAGGAGACATTCTCTTAGTTCTTTGATATTTAGCAAACACTAATATCTCCTAGACTTGTACGATTTGCGATCCAACTGCTTCATACAGAAGTGTGTGCTATGATGGACCTGGTTCAACTGGACACCTGTTGTCAATCTTCAAAACCCATTCAGTGACATGGGCCAACAAATTCCCCCTTTTTGATGATGACAAACTCTGTGCATTTATCCTGTATACACATCCAACACTTTGTATTTTTGTGAGCATTAATCATCAAGAACCAGGTTCATTAGGTTATAAATATCACTTCAAAAATTTGTCAAAATTGAAACCAATAACTAGACACATCTTCCCCCTTTTGGCATCATCGAAAAGTTGCAAAGTGATACTTACCAGTAATTAATTCTTACTCATGGCCAATTTAGGCAACTGCAGGTGCAAACATGATTAATCAACACAAGAAACCAAAAATGTAAGCTAAATCATAAATAGAGACATTTACAAAACACCAAGCTTTCATTTAATTAACATGGTTGATCAACACCAAAACAGATTAAAACAAAGACAATCAAAACATGAGTAAGACAGAAAAAAACTGAAACAAACAACTAAACACAGTCCCGAACTGGGCACTTGATAGGATAGGAGGGGGTAGTTCTGGAAATTCCTAAGTTTGGGGTGGTGCAGACGAGGCAGGACTCTTGGTTTGGAGAAGAGACAACATTTGGTGTAAGACACCCTCATTTTTCTCCTTCTCCTTGGCTAATTCAACTTTGAGAGCATCACGCTCACCTTCTACCTCAACTAAGCGAGTCTCCAAACGAAGGATCTCCATATCCTTTTGCTCACTTTCTTGCACCAGAGTACGGACCTTGCTGTTGACCGGTTGCTTCCGAGATGAACCAGGTTCATCTGCCGGGGCACTGACAGTGTAATCACATGACAACAAAGTGTCCTTCCCAAAGAAATCCTTAGCAGTAGCCATTTCAGCCTTCTTTGTGGGAACTCCAAAATGACCCAGAACTGCAGTAAGTATAAATCCATAAGGAATCGCATGCGCCTTGGTACCATTTACCACCCTGTCCAAAAGCTAGATGATCAAAGATGGCTAATTGATCTGCTTGCCTCTATATAAGCATTCCATGAGCGTTAGATCCATATAGTTGGCAATGTGCCTGCGCTCTTGTCTTGGCAACAGAAATTTAATCACAAACCAAAAGAACAGCTTGTGTTCAGGCTTCATCTCACTTTTGTACACTGCCCTGGGATCAGGCTCTTCTTCATTGTCACCAAAAGAATCTGGTGATGGTAAGTGCGGAGGCCATTCCATCCAAGAAAGGCCATCTCTTCCTTGTATAATCGTCATACCCCTCAGATGGAATGTCTAGAATGACTCCCAGTTCTTGTGCGTCAAAAGAGACTTCAACTCCCCTGACCAATGATGTAACCCTTCCTCCAATCACAGTTGCATTCCCCATGAATTCCACTACCTCATTTCTGACTAGCTTGCCCTCCAAGTGAAGGATCATGCCCTTCTAGCCTTGAGCTGCCAGAAAATCCACTAAGTACCTTATACCCGGCTCCTCCAGGTCTTTCAGCAATTTTCCCTTCAAAATATGTTGCTTTCCAAACATGGAAAATCTTTCCATCGACACTTCTCCAACCTCCTTCTCATCATCTCCACTCCAATCAGGATCATTATCTTTCTCAACAATCTGAACTTTCTTCTTCGACTTTACCTTGGACCGTGTCCTTGTAGATGTACCCACGGTGGTAGCAGACATAGGTGCTGACTTCTTTGAGGAAGTCTTAGTCAATTTTGCCTTGGGTGTCTTGACCACCACTGGAGTAACCTCTTCATTCTGTTGGACCAGGTCCAACATCTCATCAACAGCAATAGCCTCAACAGGCTCCCCTACTTTCGCTTTCCCTTTCTCAGCTCTCTTTCTTTTGCTCTCTTGAAGAGATTTTTCCAGCTTCTCCTCTTCTTCACGAACAGTATTTCTCGTAGCTCGTACCCTTGGAACAGGTACACCAACAGACTCATCAGTTTTCCTTTTCTTTGAGGCCTTAGACTTGATGGACTTGGGAGTCCTTCTCTTCTTGGGGTTGTATGAGTCCCCCAGTTTCTTAAGTCTCTCAGCCAAGGTTTCTTCCCCGGAAGAAACACGATCATCTATCTACTTCATAAGATGTTCTAATCCAGCATCAACATCCTCCACTTCATTAGTTCCCCCTAAAATTACGACATCATCTTCAAGATTATCAGGAATAGGGCCACAAATACTGAGTATGGAACCATCCTTCCCAGAACCCCTCAAACCCGCATCTCCCTCATTCTCACTAATTTTCCTAGTTTTTCTTGGCCTTCTTGGCACTTCCACATCCACCACAGACCCAACCAGCACAAATCTATTTTCAGAATTTAACACAGAGGTAACATCAGTATTACCTTTCTCAGCACTTGACGAACCAGGTGCATCGTCCTCTTGTGCTGATTTAAATGATTCACTGGATGAATCAGATTTAGGTTCTTTTTCAGCCTGTAATAAATCCTCCAAGAACTTTGCTCGTGACCCTGAAGCCACAGATTTTTGTGCAAGAACCTTGACACGATGGGGTTTTGGGGCTGGAATAGGGTTTGGTGTAGTTCTAAGAGCCTCATGGTATTCAGGTGTCTCAGAGGATTCAGAACTGTATACCGATGGGAAATCAGGCTCATATACTCCTTCATCGTAGTCACGATTTTGATAATCAGATGAAGCAGACGACATTTTTAATTTTTGAGAGAAAAAGAAGAAAGGGCAAAAGACAGTGGAGATTTGAGTGTTGAATGACTTGAACAGGGTTCGTCTATAGCTTTATTCACTATGGGTAATGATGGCCTATTTATAACTTGTGGCTGGGGTGATTATAACGGATGAGTATTAACACAAGTAGGATACTAATCGATTAAGGACTGTCAGTGATTTGACATTGATTAGACCGTTTCTTTCCCCCTAAAACTAGGCTAATTTAATGTGACGGAACTTCTTGAAACTGGTTCATTATTTGGGTAAGTACAAGAATTTGAACTGAACCATAAAAGGATAGAGTCCTACTCATGTATGACTGTACTTGAATTAATACATGTATGGAGATGAAAACGTACCTTGTCAATCATGTAAACCAGCATGGATGAACCAGGTTCATCCTGGAAAAAACTTTATTTTGCCTAAATTCACAAATAGAGAAACATCATTAGCAACTAGGGAATCACATTAATACATGGCAGAAGAGTATGACAACAAAGACATAGTGTTGAGCAATGATTAATCTGTTTAAGTATCCTAATTAAAATTTCTAGCCATAAAACTTTCTCCTTTTTTTTCTTCAATAGGTGATCTTAATCATCCCTAATTCAAGCATGTTTCTCTCATAATGATCCCTACTCAATGCTTTGGTAAATATATCAGCAATTTGATGATCTGTGGCACAGAATTCAATTGAGATCATCCATTTCTCATAATTATCCCTCAGGAAATGGTGCCTAACATCTATGTGCTTAGTTATCTTGTGATGAACTGGGTTCTTAATCATACTAATAGCACTAGTTTTATCACAGTAAATAGGAATGCATCCCACATCTATACCAAAGTCCAGGAGTTGTTGCTTAATCCACAGCAACTGAGCACAACAAGAGGCTGCAGCCACATATTCAGCTTCAGCAGTAGACAAGGCTACTGAATTTTGTTTTTTGGTAGCCCAAGATACAAGACAGGAGCCCAAAAAGTGAGCCATACCTGAAGTACTTTTCCTGTCAACCATAAAACCTGCATAATCAGCATCAACATATCCTACAAGGTCAAAATTACTCCCTTTAGGATACCAAAGGCACAAATTAGTAGTGCCCTTCAAATATCTCAAGATTCTCTTCACTGCAGTGAGATGGGACTCCTTTGGATTGGCTTGAAACCTAGCACATAGTCCCACACTGAACACGATATCAGGTCTACTTGTAGTAAGATATAGTAGAGATCCAATCATCCCTCTATACGTCTTCTGATCAACGGATGAACCATGTTCATCCAAATCTAATTTTGTAGTTGTGGCTATTGGGGTATCTATCTCCTTTGAATCTTCCATTTTGAACTTCTTGAGGAGTTCTCTCACATACTTTTGCTGATGAATCATTGTTCCATGCGGAGTTTGTTTGATTTTCAGACCTAAGAAGAAGGTTTGCTCACCCATCATACTCATTTCAAACTCACTCCCCATTAGTGTAGCAAATTCCTTGCTGAGCTTCTCAGTTGTTGCCCCAAATATGATATCATCAACATAAATTTGTACAATCAGAAGATCTTTTCCCTTTTCCTTTAAGAACAAAGTACTGTCTATTTTGCCTCGTTTGTACCCATGTTCCAGCAGGAATTTTGACAATCTCTCGTACCAGGCTCTAGGTGCTTGCTTGAGACCATAGAGAGCCTTGTCAAGTTTATATACATGATCAGGTGATTCTTTGCTTTCAAAACCAGGAGGCTGTTTTACAAATACCTCTTCCTTCAAATAGCCATTGAGAAAGGCACTCTTTACATCCATCTGATGCAAAGTGAATTCCATGTGTGCAGCAAATGCTATAAGAAGTCTGATTGCCTCCAATCTTGCCACAGAAGCAAAGGTCTCATCATAATCAATTCCCTCTTCTTGGTTGTATCCTTGAACAACCAGTCTTGCCTTGTTTCTGGTAACAGTTCCATCCTCATCGAGTTTATTCCTGAAGACCCACTTGGTGCCAATTATTGATCTGTCCAGTGGTCTGGGTACCAAGTTCCATACTCGACTTCTTTCAAATTGATTCAGCTTCTCTTGCATAGCAGTTACCCAGTCAGCATCTTTCAGGGTTTCAGCAATGTTCTTTGGTTCAATCATGGATAGGAATGCATCAAACGCACATAAATTTTTCAAGGAGGATCTAGTTTTGATTCCAGATCTTAGGTTTGTTATGATGTTCTCAAGAGGGTGAGAACTCTGATATTTGGGTGGTTTGAAAGCCATTTGTTCACTTCTGGATTGTTCCAAGTTGTCTTGTTGCACAGGATCAGGACCAGTATTTTCATGAGAGATTCCCCCTGTCGAGTTGCGTGGGGTTGTTGGACCTGGTCCATCACCTGTTCCATATCCCATAGGTGCTTCAATGTAGTCATTGCTCCTCATCAGTCCAAGCTCCTCATTTTCTGGTTCCTGTCTCTCAGATAAAGTGTTAGTTTCATCAAAGACAACATGTACGCTTTCTTCTACACACATAGTTCTTTTATCATATATTTTATAAGCTTTTCTATGTGTAGAACACTCCCTCATCACTTCTGGGATCAAATTTTCCTAAAGAATCTTTGCCATTACTATGCACATAACACTTGCATCCAAAAGCTTTAAGATGGGATATATTGGGCTTTCTCCCTTTAAATAATTCATAGGGAGTTTTCTCTACCAGAGGTCTGGTCATGCAT